>SJYA01010076.1:2070-13853 GCA_006410615.1 Neotragus moschatus
AATTTATTTATTTATTTATTGCTAGATTTTATCTTTCTTTTTTTCTTTTTGTTTGACCACTGCTGATAGTAAACAGCTTCTTGTGTTTTTCTATCAAATGTATTCTCTTTTTGGAAATTGTTAAAGTTGTAAAGAGCAATTTGGAAAGAATTTAGAAATGACTTAGTAGGTGACTGATGTTTCCCAATCTTAGACTCTTAGGTGCAAACTCTTAAAATTTCTTGCCAAGCCAGTTTTGGAATTGGTTGAGACAAATTCATGTCCATATAATTGACCTATTTGAATATATAACTCAGCATTTTATTATGCACCATATCATTTCATCATTACAATGAGACTGAAAAGCAAATTTTATTTTCTTCTTCATAGATGATGAAATTAAATGTCAGTGAAATCTCTTCTCATACTTACTATCCCAAGGCTAGCAAGTGATAAAATAGAATTTGACCACAGCTACATCTAATGTCAAATTCACACACTTTTCATTGCATCATTCTATTAGGTTAGAAAACTGATTGAGTTTCATAATTCTTTCGTTCCTAAGTAACACCACTTGGTGTTAACAGTGCCTGACTGAGTCAGGAGGGCTAGATTCTAGTCCTAACTTAGCCAAGAGGTAACTGTGAGATTTCTTGAAATTCAGTTCACCTTCCTGAGCCATTATATTCTCACTTGTAAAGCAAGGGAAACTGAAGGTAAAGAGTGTTATCAAGACATAGAGAACAAACATATGGACATGAAGGGGGCAAAGGGGGGGTTGGGTAAACTGGGAGATTGGAACTGACATATATACACTACTATATGTAAAATATATAACTAATGAGAACCTGTAGTATAGCACGGGGCGGGGGGGAATGTTCAGTTACTTTGTAGGACATATATTAAGTTAACCTTAGAAATGCATTCCAATATACACTGAGTGCAGACAAATACTGTTTGATTCCACATATATGAGATACTAAGGCTTCCTTGGTGGCTCAGGTGGTAAAGAATCTGCCTGCAATGTGGGAGACCCAGGTTCGATCCTGGGTCAGGAAGATCCCCTGGAGAAGGGAATGGCAACCCACTCCAGGGTTCTTGCCTGGGAAATCCCAGGGACAGAGGAGTGAGTCTGGCAGGCTACAAGTCTGAAAGAAGGACTTGACTTATTCTACACGCACCTTGAAAGATGAGCTATAGGAAATCATAAGGGAAATGTCATATTCAAATTATTTGTAAGCCTGTAAAGCTGGAGTTCATCCACAACTCCTGAGATTCACAGTAGGTTTGAAAGTCCCACCTGCAATTATTAAACCCAAAAATACATCTCTTGGTAGCCAGGAAGAAATGGATCTAGCTACAGTTTAGCAATGAGAGAATTTATCTTCCATGTTCCACTCTCCTTGCAGACATACCAACCCAAGGCACAGGGAGAAACTAACAGATTGGGACCAGCACTCCAAGCATGTGCTGTAGTCTTCTGGTTATATGGCAGGTCATGGGAAGACACATTATAGGGAACCCATCATCTCAGGAAAACTATAACCTGTGATAGAGGTTTCAGGAAAATTTTGCATAAATAGAGAGACTCACTCACCCAGCCTAAATTTAGTATCAAAGAACAGTAGTCTGTTGTTGTAAAAAAAAAAAAAAAAGTTCAAATGTACACACAAAAGGGAAAAATCTTAGTAAAAGGATGGAGGGAAGAGAGGCATTTTCTACAAACAAGAGCTTCTGGGAAACAGCAGCCAGAGAAAGACCAATAGAGAGATGATATGGGGTGGGAGGCAGGAGGGGGTTCAGGATTGGGAACTCATGTACATGTATGGCAAAACCAATACAGTAATGTAAAGTAAAATAAAGTAAAAAAAGAAAGAACAATCGAGGAAGAAAGATTGTTTGGGGCTTGTTTGTCTGTTTGTTTACAGAGAGTAAGAACACGCATGTATTGATGTTTGTCACTGGTTAGAAGGAAATGGCAACCCACTCCAGCAATCTTGCCTGGAGAATTCCATGAACAGAGGAGCCTAGCAGGATACAGTCCACGGGGTTACAAAGAGTCAGGCACGACTGGGTGACTCTCACTCACTCCGTAGTAAACTCTTTACACACACCATCTCACTCAATATCCATGAAAATCCTTAAGATACATGTGCCATCTTTATAATGAAGAATCCGTGTCAGAGACAATTGGCATGCTCAAGCTTACTTCTCATGACCAGTAAGTAGCCCAGTCTGGATTTTAACTGAAGCTATCTATTTGAATACACATCAGGGGTTTGAAACGGAATGACCCTGAAATATTAAATGGTCAGTTGTGATCGACTGGAAGTAGCAATAGATTCTGCCAAAATGAGCACATGCTCACTCTGGGTAAAAAGGAAATTTACAGGCTGCTTCTGCTAAGTTGCTTCAGTCGTGTCTGACTCTGTGTGACCCCATAGATGGCTAAAACATCATTAAACCAGAAGATTCATAGCTGGGGCCCAGAACTTAAAAAATGTATTACATTGAGGAATTCAACCAGGTCCAAAGACCAGCCTGTCCTCTTTTAAAAACCGAGAGAGAGAAGTATCAGCCCTTTTATGCTTTGTTATAATACAGACTGAGATATAGGGTCAAAAAGAACAAAATTTTAAAAGCTCAAAATTTTAAATTCAGGGCTTTCCTGGTGGCTCAGGCTTTTCTGGTGGCTCAGGCTTTCCTGGTGGGTTCGATCCCCAACCCAGGAAGATCCCACGTGCCACGGAGTGGCTACGCCCACGCACCCCAGCTACTGAGCCTGTGCTCGCGAGTCCAGAAACTGCAACATCTGAGCCTACACCCTGGAGCCTGTGCTCCAATACAGGAGAGGCCACCGCAATGGGAAGCCTGCTCATAGCAGCTAGGGATTAGCCTGTGCAGCAACAAAGACCCAGCATAGCCAAAAATAAATAAATACATAAAATTATTTTTAACTTAATTCCTTTAAAAAAAAAAAAAAAAAAAAAAAACCTCTGGATTTCAAATGGACACGAGTGAGCCAAAGAATGTTTTTTCCAAAAAGAGGAAAAAAAAAAATTTACAGTATTAAGCCAGCAAGGAGCAGTTTAGTGTATTCTAAAATCCCTGACAGTGGTCATAACATTCCCAGTCCCTTTTGGATCAGCTTTCATACAGAGTTCCACATCTTAGCGGACGAGCACTAACATTTCCTAGAATTAATTAAATCGAATTAAAATAGAGCTGAGATATGGGAAGAGGCTTAGATTCTCTATTCATTTACTCATTTATTCAACAAGTATTATTTTAAGTATTGGGCTAACTGATCAGGAAGCAGCAGTGGAAATCAGCTTGATTCCTCTTCTCATGGAGAGCGTGGTATTCAGTGCTGTGACAGACATTTGCCCAAGGATTGTATGAGCACAAGGATGAGTCCCACCCCAACCTGGAGGCAAAGAGGGGAAAACTAAATTACTCACAAGTGCTAAACTTAGTTCCCTCAGCACTAAGCACTCTCAGCTTCTCACTGCACAGATATACTCAACTCTCACCTGGGAACCTTGCCACTGCCACCCTATGGCCCCTGGAAGACTGCCCCACAAGTCTACCATCCAAGTCCATACCAAATCTATGTTCCACGGTTCCTCCATCCATCCAGCTCTCCTAGTCATGGGACCCCTTTATTTCAAGTTCTGCAATGCCTTCCTCTATGGAGAAGGCAATGGCACCCCACTCCAACTCTTGCCTGGAAAATCCCATGGACAGAGCAGCCTGGTGGGCTGCAGTCCATGGAGTCGTGAAGAGTTGGACACGACTGAGCGACTTCTCTTTCATTTTTCACTTTCATGCATTGGAGAAGGAAATGGCAACCCACTCCAGTGTTCTTGCCTGGAGAATCCCAGGGACGGGGGAGCCTGGTGGACTACCGTTTATGGAGTCACAGAGAGTCGGACACAACTGAGCCAACTCAGCAGCAGCAGCAGCAGCAGCAGCAGCAGCAGCATACCCAAGCTCCGATCTCTGACATCCAAGTTGGTGATTAGGGCCCATAGATTTCAACACACTGATCATAATTAACACTTCCAGCTTCACCCATAATTGTGAGAGTCATAAACAAAGAAAGTCAAAAGAACATTTTTTACAGAATGCTGCAGAGTTCCAGAAGAAGGTACTATGAAATTGCCAGGTCCTCACAGATAAGGGTAGCTGAAAATATATCTTAAAGAGAAGCTGAATCTCTTGCATAAAGAATTGCCAGGTCCTCACAGATAAGGGTAGCTGAAAATATATCTTAAAGAGAAGCTGAATCTCTTTCAGAAAGAGCTTGAGAAATTTTGTATTATCTTGCATCCTTATAATGAGGGGCTGGCAAAGGAGAGGTAGAGAAATCATGCAAAAGAAATTTATAACAATTCTGAATGGGTGTGGGCCTCATGGACTGGGCTGTTCTACGTCTGATTCTGATGACAAGTTCTTAATACTATTAGATCCTCAGATTCTGAAATAGCCATTAACCCAAGGAGATCCCAGCTCTTCCACTCAGTTTGAGCCTCAGTTTCATCATTTGTGAAATAGGGATGCCAATAATTATTCTCTAGCTGCCATAGTTAAGATCAGATGAAAAAAATTAATGAACAGAATATAGACATTGCAAAGCTTCAGGAAAAAAAGTTGTTGATTATTATTACTTACATAAAGTTTTTTTTTTTCTTAATTCAAAACTTGAAAACAAGTATACATTAAGATTTTGAAAACTTTAATCAAAATTTAGAAAAATAAACTTAGCTTCATTACAAACTATCAAATGAGTTGTTTCATTGTCTGTTTCCATTGGAAATGACAGGAACTTTGAATTAAATAGAAAAGATATCAACAATGAAGGAAAACTTACTTGTACAGCAATGTTGAAGGACTTGAATAATGTGTAGTTTGTTTTCTTGCTTGGACATTTCTCTAGAAAAAGTCTTGAAGGTTAGAAATTTCTGAAATGTGAGTTGAAGTTTCGGATTCTGCCTGTAAGAGTGGTTCCCAGCCTCTCTCTTGTGACAGTCACCACAGCACTGAACGCACTTAAAGCTGGTCGAGACCTGCCGGCTCCCTAGAGTCAGAGTGGGGAAGGGAGAGGTGGCAACACCACGCCTTAGACGTCCCAGTCCTAAAGCCCTGATGTCTGACCACTTGGATGCAACCACTAAACGTATAACACCCACCAGAACAGGAACATCTTCATTTCATTGTCCTGGAAACAGGAACAATTGAAAGGAACTGACTCCCTCCTCCCAGGCAGCTGGAAGAAGCTGGCAACAGACCAGGAAGTTAAACATTTCAGTCCTGTGAGACCATGTCTCACAGGCTACCACATCCACTGAGTGTGGACCAGGACCAGTACGTGGAAATACAGAGAAGAGGACAAAGGTGGCCACAAGTGCTGGACCCGTGGCCCCAGCTGCCCAGCCCTCGATGGCCACTCTCTGCTATTAATGTTGTTCCAGTAAAGCAGCCTAACACTCTACCTTGGATTCCTGCAGAAAGTGACTCTGGAGCATCTGGGTTTCTGCTCCAGGTTTCTTCCTTTAGGCAACTTATTTGACATTTAACCGTCTGTGCTTCAGTTTCCTCACCTGGAAAATGGGGCTAAAACAGTGTTTACTTGGGAATTAACAACACAGAAACTTGTTAAAGAGAGCAGATTTTAAATATTCTCACCACACATCCAAAAAGGTGATAAGGAAATGGAGGTGTTAACTGACCTATTGTGATCATCATGTCACAAAATACATATATAAGTATATTGTATTTTGTGTGTGTGTATATATGTATATATACATATATATATCAAGTCATCACCTTGNAAGAGTGGTTCCCAGCCTCTCTCTTGTGACAGTCACCACAGCACTGAACGCACTTAAAGCTGGTCGAGAACTGCCGGCTCCCTAGAGTCAGAGTGGGAAAGGGAGAGGTGGCAACACCATGCCTTAGACGTCCCAAGTCCTAAAGCCCTGATGTCTGACCGCTTGGATGCAACCACTAAGCGTATAACACCCACCAGAATGGGAACATCTTCATTTCATTGTCCTGGAAACAGGAACAATTGAAAGGAACTGACTCTCTCCTCCGAAGCAGCTGGAAGAAGTTGGCAACGGACCAGGAAGTTAAACATTTCAGTCCTGTTAGACCCTGTCTCAGAGGCTACCACATCCACTGAGTGTGGACCAGGACCAGCACATGGAAATACAGAGAAGAGGACAAAAGTGGCCACAAGTGCTGGACCCGTAGCCCCAGCTGCCCAGCCCTCGATGGCCACTCTCTGTTATTAATGCTATTCCAGTAAAGCAGCTTAACACTCTACCTTGGATTCCTGCAGAAAATTTCTGACTCTGGAGCATCTGGGTTTCTGCTCCAGGTTTCTCCCTTTAGGCAACTTATTTGACATTTAACTGTCTGTGCTTCAGTTTCCTCACCTGGAAAATGGAGCTAAAACAGTGTTTACTTGGGAATTAACAACACAAAACTTGTTAAAGAGACCAGATTTTAAATATTCTCACCACACATCCAAAAAAGTGATAAGGAAATGTAGATGTTAACTGACCTATTGTGATCATCATGTCACAAAATACATATATAAATATATTGTATTTTGTGTGTGTGTGTGTGTGTGTGTGTGTGTGTGTATCAAGTCATCACCTTGTATACCTTAAGCTTACACATGCTATATGTCAATAATATCTTGATGAAGCTAGNGTCCTGGAAACAGGAACAATTGAAAGGAACTGACTCCCTCCTCCCAGGCAGCTGGAAGAAGCTGGCAACAGACCAGGAAGTTAAACATTTCAGTCCTGTGAGACCATGTCTCACAGGCTACCACATCCACTGAGTGTGGACCAGGACCAGTACGTGGAAATACAGAGAAGAGGACAAAGGTGGCCACAAGTGCTGGACCCGTGGCCCCAGCTGCCCAGCCCTCGATGGCCACTCTGCTATTAATGCTATTCCAGTAAAGCAGCTTAACACTCTACCTTGGATTCCTGCAGAAAGTGACTCTGGAGCATCTGAGTTTCTGCTCCAGGTTTCTCCCTTTAGGCAACTTATTTGACGTTTAACCGTCTGTGCTTCAGTTTCCTCACCTGGAAAATGGGGCTAAAACAGTGTTTACCTGGGAATTAACAACACAGAAACTTGTTAAAGAGAGCAGATTTTAAATATTCTCACCACACATCCAAAAAGGTGATAAGGAAATGGAGGTGTTAACTGACCTATTGTGATCATCATGTCACAAAATACATATATAAGTATATTGTATTTTGTGTGTGTGTATATATGTATATATACATATATATATCAAGTCATCACCTTGTATACCTTAAGCTTACACATGCTATATGTCAATAATATCTTGATGAAGCTAGGAAACAATGATGCCTACCTCATAAGGTCATTACGAGGATAAGATGAGAGTTCATATAAATGCTTAGAGCAATGCCTGGCGGCCAGTAACTGCTATGGAGGCGTTTGCCATCACTGCTACTGTTACTAACACCATCATCATTATCTCCAGTGCTGCTCTTCCCTAACCATGCGATCAGGCTTCGCTGGTGGCTCAGCGGTGAAGGATCTCCCCGCCAGTGCAGGAGACGCAGGTTTGATCCCTGAGTCAGGAAGATCCCCTGGAGAAGGAATCCGCAACCCACTCCACTCTTCTTGCCTGGGAAATCCCAAGGACACAGGAGCCTAGTGGGCTACAGTCCATGGGGTCACAAAGAGTCGGACACGGCTGAGCAACTAAGCGATAATAACAACAACCATGTGCATCTCACCACCTCTGTGCCACTCCAGCAACTTCATTGCAGCACATGGGCACTCGACTGAATCGTATGACCTGAAGATAGCATGAAGAAAGTTTAGTAATATAAAGGGAATCCCGGTGACCTAGAGGGGGTGAAACGGGGGCAGGGGAGGGGAGGCTCAAGAGAGAGGGATCCACGTTGTTGTATGGCCTGTCTCTTATACACATCTTTCTCATGACCAGTAAGTAGCCCAGTCTGGATTTTAACTGAAGCTATCTATTTGAATACACATCNTAAAGGGAATCCCGGTGACCTAGAGGGGGTGAAACGGGGGCAGGGGAGTGGAGGCTCAAGAGGGAGGGATCCATATTTATGGCTGATTCATGTTGTTGTATGGCAGAAACCAACCGAACATTAAGCAATTATCCTCCAATTAAAAATAAATAGAACAAAATAAAGGAAAGCGTTAATATCAGGCGCCAGTGCTCTCAGCGGCAACCAACCACACCAATTCCGTCCTAGGGAGTCTCTAGATCAGGTCGCCCCCATCTCTCGAGGGTGCTTCCTCCAGCCCCCTCACATCTGCTGGATCTTCTCTTCCCTCTATCAGAGCCCCACACGTCTGCCTCCAGTTCCTAGGAGAGAGAAAGAATCAATTAGCATCCTTACAACTTCTTCACTCACAATAATCAGCCTTTTATTTCACTATTTTATACTTTATTCTGTTACTAGTATATTTTATTAGGTACAAATAACCTAAACAGTGCAGCTTAGATCTCCTCTGCTTCAAATTCTCTTTAAAGATTCAGAGACCTAGATTTATAAAAGTCAAATGAAAACGGAAATCTTTTTCTTAAAAAATCAGTGGTACCCACTCCAAATATGAGTTTTGCCATCATCTTTAGTATGTTGAAAGACTTATTAAGGCTCATTTTTTATACCGTGAAACTGAGAATCTTCTAAAATGTTCCCTTCACCTCCCCCAGTGGCCCTGGACCACCAAGAGGCGGTCTTCCTTTGGAGACTTTTTCAGCACTGCCACTTTCAAACGATGGCCTCTAAGGCTTGGCTCTAAACCTTAGCATGCTATCACACAGTGCCACCTGCTTCACACATTTGTCTCTTTCCTCCTCCTGTTGGTCATTTTTTACCCAGAGGGTACATTAGGGAACTGTAAAAATGAAACTATAAGCAATCCATTATTTTTTCTTGAAATACTGGGATATAAAATCTGGTAAGGACATTCGAAAGTTTATAAATCTAACTTCTCATTTTAAAGAAAAGAGATGCACAACTCCAAAAAGGTAATGAAAGTGTGAGGAAATGGTGGAAATTAAGAGCTAGGATCCATCTCAGAAAATCTACAGCCTTGTCAAAGTCACCACACCAGGCTGACCTTCATCCCATTGGCTCATCATTCCACCCAAGAGGAACTGACACATTTGAGTTGGACATTGTATACAATGGGGTTTCAGGTTAAGGAGGGTTAGATAGGAAAATACACACACACACACGGCTTCCTCTCCCATGGCTTGGTTAATCTAGAAGGTATAATGACTCATTTGGGGGGATATAATTTGGGATCAGGGAGATTCTTCAGGATTGCAACATTATAACCCAGGGGCACCTTGATGTTAAACACTGTTAAAAGCAGAAATATTACTTTGCCAACAAAGGTCTGTCTAGTCAAGGCTATTGTTTTTCCAGTGGTCATGTATGGATGTGAGAGTTGGACTCTAAAGAAAGCTGAGCACCAAAGAATTGATGTTTTTGAACTTTGGTGTTGGAGAAGAATCTTGAGAGTCCCTTGGACTGCAAGGAGATCCAACAAATCCATCCTAAATGAGATCTGTCCTGAGTGTTCATTGGAAGGACTGATGTTGAAGCTGAAACTCCAATACTTTGGCCACCTGATGTGAAGAGCTGACTCATTTGAAAAGACCCTGATGCTGGGAAAGGTTGAAGACAGTAGGAAAAGGGGGCAACAGAGGATGAGATGTGTGGATGGCATCACTGACTCAATGGACACGAGTTTGAGTAGACTGTGGGAGTTGGTGATGGACAGGGAGGCCTGGCACGCTGTGGTCCATAGGGTCACAAAGAGTCAGACACCACTGAGTGACTGAACCAAACTGAACTGAACTGAATAGTAAGAATTGTGCTTTCTCTCATTTGTGCATTGAATTTTGCAAAGGATTTGCTCATCCATTAACAAGTTTTTTGATCAGAATGTTGTGTATTAATAGAAGGCAGGGCATATGTGATTATCAGTTTTTGTTTATTCTGTGATACACTGCTGCTTTTAGCAATCATTAATTCAGCCCAGAGGTCTAAGATTCCTCATTTCAGAAACTCTCCCAAGTAAGGGTGTTTCTCCACCACTAACGCAGTAGTTGTGCCACAGTCACCCTCTGGGCACCAGGTAGCTGGGGGCATTGTGGGGAGGCATCCAGAGGCTAGAGAGACGGTGGTCAGTGCTGTGCTAAGGGGCAGCACAGCAAGAGTTCCATCCAGGACAGCTGCTGGTCTTATGAATAGTGCTCCTCGGAACGGTCCATTCATCCAGTCCTTCCTAGGTGCCCCTATCCCTACCTCTCCCANAGAGTCAGACACCACTGAGTGACTGAACCAAACTGAACTGAACTGAATAGTAAGAATTGTGCTTTCTCTTATTTGTGCATTGAATTTTGCAAAGGATTTGTTCATCCATTAACACGTTTTTTGATCAGAATGTTGAGTATTAATAGAAGGCAGGGCATATGTGATTATCAGTTTTCGTTTATTCTGTAATATACTGCTGCCTTAACAATCATTAATTCAGCCCAGGGTTCTAAGATTCTTCATTTCGGAAACTATACCTAGTAAGGGTGTTCCTCCACCACTAACGCAGGAGTTCTGCCACATTCACCCTCTGGGCACCAGGTGGCTGGGGGCATTGTGGGGAGGCATCCAGAGGCTAGAGGGACGGTGGTCAGTGCTGTGCTAAGGGGCAGCACAGCAAGAGTTCCATCCAGGACAGCTGCTGGTCTCATGAATAGTGCTCCTTGNCAGGAGTTCTGCCACATTCACCCTCTGGGCACCAGGTGGCTGGGGGCATTGTGGGGAGGCATCCAGAGGCTAGAGGGACGGTGGTCAGTGCTGTGCTAAGGGGCAGCACAGCAAGAGTTCCATCCAGGACAGCTGCTGGTCTCATGAATAGTGCTCCTTGGAACGGTCCATTCATCCAGTCCTTCCTAGGTGCCCCTATCCCTACCTCTCCCATTCTTCACTTTATCAAATAAACACAGTAGCAACTCTATTATCTGTATTAATTGTCATGGGCTAGAAATGCTGCTGTAGTACAAAGTAGTCCAAAATTCAGTGGCCTAACCGCAGTGACCACAGCCTTGTTTAATTCAATGAAACTAAGCCATGCCATGTGGGATGACCCAGGACAGCTGTGACATGGTGGAAAAGTCTGATAGAATGTGATCTACTGGAGAAGGGAATAGTAAACCACTTCAGTATTCTTGCCTTGCTGCTGCTAAGTCACTTCAGTCATGTCCGACTCTGTGCAACCCCATAGACAGCAGCCCACGAGGCTCCTCTGTCCCTGGGATTCTCCAAGCAAGAATATTGTACAGGGTTGCCATTTCCTTCTCCAATGCATGAAAGTGAAAAGTGAAAGTGAAGCTGCTCAGTCGTGCCAGACTCTTAGCGACCCCATGGACTGCAGCCCACCAGGCTCCTCTGTCCATGGGATTTTCCAGGCATGAGTACTGGAGTGGGGTGCCATTCTTGCCTTGAGAACCCCACAAACAGTATGAAAATGCAAGAAAGATAGGACACTGAAAGATGAACTCCTCAGGTCGGTAGATGCCCAAAATTCTACTGGAGATCAGTGGAGAAATAACTCCAGAGAGAATGAAGGGATGGATGGGGAGGGAGGAGAGAGGGGGGTTCAGGATGGGGAACGTGTAAACCTGCAGCGGATTCATGTTGATGTATGGCAAAATCAATATAATATTGTAAAGTAATTAACCTCCAATTAAAATAAAT
>SJYA01010077.1:5000-14080 GCA_006410615.1 Neotragus moschatus
CTATCAATGCCACTCAAGTGGAATGTCAAAAACTCCTCCCATTTCACTATAAATTCCTATTTACAAAGGCTTAGTACATCTGAAAGCCAGTAGAAACCTTTTGTTCAAAAAACAATAATATGCAATTTCAAAAGCTTTTTGTTCCCATTTCAATCAAAACTAACTTCATATGTTTTAAATGAAATTCTGCAAGTAATCAGAGACTAATGAGGATTCATTGGTTTAACTAGTTCAGGGAGTCTGAGAAGGGAATGAGAATTTAAAGTCACCAAGTTTTTCATTTAGAAGAGCAGTTAATGTGCAGGTACACTAAGTCCTCTTCACTGAGAAATGCAATCAGGACTCTTGTCTCAGGAGAGACTCTCATCCCTCTGTCTGTGTGCACATTCCTGACTCCCATTAACATTAACAAGCACCACACATGCACATGAAAAGAAGCCAGCCTTAGTAGCATGTATGCATGGCAGCTGTGGTGACTAAATAATCCATATGGCTCTGAAGAGAAGTTCTGCTTTGTTGGGTCTAGAGTCACAGCTACAGTGGTGGAATTCAGACACTCAAGCAAACCTCAGTCTCAATGCTTGATCCAAACCCCATCCTGTCCAACCACACCTCAGACTGCAGTTAAGCCTGGGTTAGGAAATTCTATCCTCAGCATGGTTTACACAGGTAGACGTTCCATGTTTGAGGAAACCTTAATTTTTTCACAGGCCCAACGTTCTGTCCTCCTCCCAATTCATCATTCCTATTCCTGCATTCACTCATCCATTTCCTTACAAAATGCAGGAAATCACATAATAGTTTTACAGAGAAAAAATCAAAGGCCTGGCTTAAATCGCAAAAGCAAAAGCAGAAAATCAAGTATGAAACACCATCTTCAACGTGAAAATAAAATAATATGGTAATCTTAAAACAACAGATACATGCTGAAATGTAAATTCCACAGGTTGTGTAAAGGGCAGAATTTAACCACTAATTCTAATACCTCCCAGCAACTAGAATTAGGTATTTAAGTGAGAGTCTTAATGCTCATTTAATATAGTCTCCTAAACCCCAATCCAACAACTTCTTCATTTTTTCCTATGAAGAAAATATTCTTGTGAAGTTCAGTTTAGTGAAGACACTGGTGAAGACACACAAGTTTACACTTCTGAAAAGAATTCACTAGCCATATTCTGAAACTGGGCTCTAGGGAAAAAGACTAGATGATGCAAAATTCTTAGTATCCTTCCATGTATAGAGAACATGATGAAAACTTCATATTTATCTCCAGTTAGATCAATTAATATACAGAAAAGTTACATAACATTACATTTAAACAACCATAGGGGGAGGAATCTACCAATGTTCTAGAAGCTTCTCTAGACCTTTCAATCAATTTTATTTATATGCAAAACCAAGAGAAACTTAAAAAAAAAAACAAAGCTCCTCCTGATGCTAAAGCTCTCAATTTACTGACAGGCAAATGGCTTCATGCTGCCACTTAATCTCATTTCTTGCATAATGCCCTCTAATTAGCATATCAAAGTGAATTAATACTTCTAGGGCATTAGCAATGGGGAAATCTGCTCCAGGCTCACAATAGCAGTTAAGAGAGAGCCAAGAAATCCTCAAAAACACCACAAACCACTTTGCATTGCAAAACTGTTCAATTTATTTATCCTCTCTCTCTAAACACTTTTACCGCACACTGTTTTACTACTGTTCACCAAACAAAATGATAATTGCCAAAGTTACCAGCATCTGTAATGCCTGTTTAGAATCTTAATTTAGATTATGTTGCAGATAATTTCTATATGCAACCATTTGTTCTAATATAAATGTTAATATAGAGACAGTGGAAATGTTGACATTCTCAATTAGTTAATTTGAATTTGAAATAAAATTTTATGGGATTTTAAAATTTATGAATTTTTTAATGTAAAAAGCCACCTGCTGGACTCTGATGCCTAAGAAATATGCTTTGAAAACTTATGTATCACATAAAACAAAATAAACAAAAAAAATCATTTTGCCATAACATATGTTGAGTCTCCCAACTAATGGTTTAAACATTGTGAGGAATCATCAGCATTAAAAGGATTACACTGTATACCAAGTTCTCATTAATATGATCACACAGAAAGGATTATTGTTCAAAACAGCTTAACAATTGTAAAGCACTTAACTTGAAGAAAACAAGTAGGAAACTTTTAACAATTATTTTTATCCATAATTACTTTGAACTGTTCTCAGTCCTAATGAGTTACTATCATGTTAGTCAAAAGTAAAAAAAATGCCACTCCAATTCAACTTAACACGTTCTATCACACCAATATTTTTACTAGACATACACTCAAATTTAGTACCAAAGCAAACTACCATTAACTATCAAAAACTACAAACATCTTATATTTATTGTATGTATATATATTTATGGAATACCTCTATTTTCAAAATAATAATAAAGAAGAGATTCTGGTTACTATTCTGCCTACAAAGGGGGTAATTAGAATCAAGAGTTGAAGATTAATGAAATTTATTTTCAAATATGTTCTGTGTCTAAAGGCATAAAAAGATGGTTTATTTTTTTCAGTGGCTCAGTCAAGCATTTCCTACTAATTTATTTGCTAAACGTAACACTAACACAGAGGTCTGATAGCAATTTGTGTGTTTGATTAACTTCTACAACTTTGAAAAAAATCTTCTAAGCTAGATAGATCTAAAAAAACTTTGACCAATTCACACTACATAGTGATATAAATTATTTACTCTTCCTATGTAAAGACTCAAACGGCCTACTGTAGTAGAGCAAATGTTTGAAAAGGTCAACATGGGAGGGAGTGTACAAGCATTGTTAGTCTGTTACTACCTAAATCATGCTGATCCCACTGATAAATGGCTAAAACACAAGCCTGCTGAGAAAACTAATAAAACATAATTCTCATAATGTCAATACTGAAAGAATAAATGCCTAAAGTTGTTCATATGTACATAAATAGAGGGAAAATAGTATAAAAATCCTTATTTAGTATGATGTGTTCGGTACTGATCTGTTAGGTATTCTGAAATATCTCAATGGTATGAGTACAAAATAAAACGAATGATTTAGGGTGTGGTTCATGAATTTCGGTTTTCATTCTTCATAGCCATACTTCATATAACTTCATGCTATACAATGCCACCATAAACTATCAAAACACACATAATGCAAATAAGATGCTAAAGTCTTGGAAGTAGCCATTTACAAAAGTTGTAAACAGAAATCTAAAAGTACAAGCAAAATTAGTTAAAAGGAAAAGGATCCTAACATGAAAGATATACCCAGAAAATTTTTATGAAAGTCAAAGAACCAATGTGCTCTTGGAGGCAAGGCAAGGCTTCCTTTGCCACTGTATTAATATACTTCTGATTTGGATTAAAATTATGTAAATTAGCATAATAACATAGTAAAGTCCCAAATAAAAACTAAAACTACATAGATCTATAATAAAATGAAGTCCACTAAAACTGAGGCATGAAAGAATTACTTGCACAGATCAAGTTAGTATTGACAAGAGGATTCAATATTCTTTTATTGGGAAGAAGAAAGAAAGGTATGGAAGACAAGTCCATACTTTTAAAATAATACCTGCTTGATACTTTAGATCATGAAGTTCCAAACCAGCAGAGAAGATTTTTTTTCTACGTTTTCTATGAATGTATTACATGTATTTTCTTCTAAGGATGAGAGAAGAGTAAAGTTAGAAAAACATCACTCTTTTACATCCTTCCTCAAAACTTCCTTAAAAAACTCCAGTAAGCTAAGCAAATCTATAAAAATAAAAAATATTCTTAAATTATGCAAGGAAAAATTTGCAATAAAGCAACAAAATTTATGACATTTCCAGGATACACTGACTTTGTAATTTTCCCTATTTAATCACTGAATATTTCCAATGTAAATAAGTGATAATGTCTAAAACTGATAAAAAATTTAAAACATTAAAAGTCCTTTAAAATTTGCTTCAAAGTAATTGTGAAAGGGTGGCAGTTACAGAGAACACAAGATTGGCCAAGTGTTGCTAACTGCTGAAGGTAGGTAATGAGTTCATGGAGATTCAAGTTTCTCTTTATCTATATTTTTACAATTGAAGTTCTCCATAATAAAAAACTAGAATATAGTTTTTTAAAACTAGAATATAGTTCGCAAAAACACAGAAATGAATCATGTATCAAACATGCATTTGTTTTTAAAACTCTGGAACAAACAATGATAACTATATTTGAAGTACTGTAAGAGCAACTTAAAAGAATACACAATAAATATTATATGTAACATTTAGACTCACATACAACAATTTTCACCTTTCTTGTTAAAATTTCACTTGGTGGAATATTTGGATTTTATACACTAGGAATTGAAGAATTACCTGGCACTGTAAAAAGAAAAATGAACACATTTTTATATTGAAGCATTAAAAAAAGAAAGAAAACAGACCAGAAAAAGAAGATGCCATGAGTCTCTAAACCCTTAGGGTCAGAAATAGAGGTGCTGACTGAGAGTACTGCCTTATCTCTCTGAAAGCTAGTCCCACTTATAGCAGTAAAGATAAAAGGTTTAATCATATATATCATATTCTAAATGCATATAAAAACTCACAAGCTACCTTCTTGATCCAGTTTTGATAAGTAAAATCCTTATGACTCTTTCTAGGGAGGGTTCCTTTAAAAGCAAAGCATTTTTAATAGTAATTTTCTTCTCTTTAAACATAAAAAATACTTCAACCAGCCCAACCAGGCAAGCAGGCCTTTCTCTTCCCCTGCGGACACCTCCTGCAGTAGAGAAGTTCATTAAGTTTTATGATCTTCCCAAGTCAGTCCTGCTTATAAGCCTCACAAAGGCCACAAATCTGGCAAACCATCATGTATGCCATTAGACATTACTAGTAAATGAACGCTATTTAGGGTTTGTGGTGGCAATAAATCAGAGTTTGGTTGGCAGCTATCAACATGGAGTATTTTAACCTACCATTTAGAAAGGAAAAGGTTACGCTGATTTTTTTTCCTAATACACAACATTTTTTTAACAATATGATTCTGATTATATACTAGAGTGTTGAATTTTCATTTTAAAATATTTTTAAATACATTTTTTTCTCAAAAAGAGCCCTTTCCTTTATTCAAACTCTCATAATTAAGGGTTTTGGAAAGAAGAGAGATTTATGAGAATGGAATCCTCTCAGAAAGTACTTCAACAATCAAGATTATGGTGGCCAAAAAGATGTGAGGGAATACCCCCAAAGAACTATGTAGATAAGGAGACCTCATAGTATCATGGATACTTAATAAGAGACAGATGGTAAAATGTGGCTAAAAAAAAAATCTTAACAATTATCTCACTGGTCACTTATTTAGTTTAAAATGGGCAAATATCTTGTTTTAAAGCCTGTAACTTTCAGTTGCTTTCAAAATGCGTAGCTATCACAATTCAACAGATATTTCTGTCCAAAAATAACTGAATGATAAATTTTATAAAAGAACACATTTTCAAGAAAAAGCAAGCATCTCATGGTATACTTTCCCTACCTCTGAACAAGAAAAAAAATATAATTGTGGTAGATTATCCATTTATCTGTCAAAAGGGAAAAATACCTCTTCATATTTGGTAGAAGGGAAAAAAGATGTTTTTCAAACTAAACCCCTCATGTGCATCAGAACTGGCAGTGTTCATTGCCTGATCAGAAACCTCAAAAGCTACTGGCAGATCTGCAAATATATGGATTTTTTTTTTAATGATTTTGTCTTATTTTTTAAAAAGCACAACCAAAATGATATTATCCACTGAAATGACAGCTTTACCCCCATTTCCCCAGTAGTCAACCCCCTACCCCTCTATTATGCAGAATGGAGTCATCACATAGTATTCCCAGTTTCTATCACAAATGACTAGGTAAACTTTCTCTAAGGTTATAGAGAATTAATTTTTGGATACTATGTTATTAGATTTAATAAAATGATTTTTTAAAGCATTACATGATATACATTATAATCTACAGTGCTTATTTTATAAACTCATGATGTTTCCAAAGCATGACTGTGGGAACAGATCAGGGAGGGGGCGGAGGCCTGGAATTTGCTGCCCCAATTTCTTTGCTTCGGTAACACTAATGTCTACACAGCTGTTTTATTTCAAATCAAGGATTCTGAGTTCAGCGTCCCTTGTCTCCTTCTAAGAGTAGTTTTGGAGAGTGAGGTGAAGCTCTGGGTAGTAGGGGAGAAAGGAGAGGAGAGAAAGAGCTTCACCCCCATCAATCATTCGGTACTTAAATCCCGTCCCTCTCGAGCTTAGAGAGGCTGGCAGGAAGATGCCTCAGCCCAGACAGCCGCCTTTACTCTTTGTCGGCCGTTGGCTTTTTACAAAAGAGATAACGTGCAAACTTGGATCCGCTGGCCAAAGCACAAAAAGAGAATCTAATTTACAAGTTATCGCTGAAAGCCTCAGAAACAATTTTCAAAACACAAAAATTTCTTTTGTCAGCTACCTCTTGCTTCTTAAACAGCAAATGCCCTACCAAGGCTCTCTCTTCCAGTAATCCCAGACTCTGAAAAGACTTGTTTCTTTTTTGTAACTCACCTTTGACATGAGGTTGACTACACTTTCCTTTCAGAATGGTGTAACTAAGTCTTGTGCAAATAAGCAACTAGAGGACTTATGCTTCCTAATTGAATTCTGCCTGCTGCTAAATGTC
Source organism: Neotragus moschatus (assembly GCA_006410615.1). NCBI lineage: Eukaryota > Metazoa > Chordata > Mammalia > Artiodactyla > Bovidae > Neotragus > Neotragus moschatus. Next base: position 11,711 of record SJYA01010077.1, read on the forward strand.
TAAACAAGAAAAGCAGTTTGCTAGGTTTGGTTCTCAAACTAGCTAGGTCAAAACTTTAAAAACGGCAAAAAAAAAAAAAAAAAGAATCATGATAAGGGGGTGAGAAGGAAGGGATATCAGTCCCCTCTCCCTAGTAATATAATGCTATATAAAGTTGAATCAATCTTAATATTCACAACATAGTCAATACCCCAGTGCTTAGCTGTCAGCAGAAACTGAAGTGGAGCCCTGATAGCAAGAAAACCCTTAGACATTAAGCAACATAATTTACTGAGAATTACGTACTTTTAGGCTTCTAAACTAAGAATCTCAAGATTTAATGCTTGATGTCTTGTTTTATAGTCAGATCAAAGTTATCCACCGTTTTAAATCACAATGCTTTCTAAAGATAGCTAAAAACCAACACAGAGTAAAAGTTAAGTCATTTTAAAATGTCTGTGGTTTTCAAAATTAAAATATATCTTAAAAACATTCACTTGACATAAAGAAATCAAGCACACTATGTGAATGAAAAGCAGGAAAAGTAGTCTTTCAGGCTCTCAATATTTGCTGTTAATTATGGTTTTAGCATATATTTTAATAGACAGCAATAACCCTTCATCTTTTATTGATTACTTTTAGGATTAGAATAAAATTGCATGATGGAAAATCTGTTTAAAAGGAGGACTACTCTTCTACCAACTAACAATTATATACAGTGCGCTAATATTTGTACATTCAGTTTAAACACAGTCACGTTTAACCTTTTAAATACTTTGGACTTTAACTTTCTCTTCTATTCTTTGCCAGCGTAAAAAACAGCAACTTTATAATACTGTATAGCCAACAAACACACACACAAATAAACAGTAAAGCTTGTTTAATGCATTTGTTTGCCATATACAGGGAAGATAATGCCTCAAAGGAAATAAAAAATCTAAATTAAACCTCAAATTCCACTTGAGGCACTACCATCACCTCAAGACTAAAATAGCTTCAGTTTTTAAAAAGTCTAACAAGGAAACTAAATTGAGATGAATTGTCAGAAATTTGTCTAATATATACTTATAGTTTTCATTCCAGCACTTCTCCAAAAGCTGTCTTCTCATATATTCCCTGACCTAAATACTTCAAAAATTGTTCAACCTGCACCTGTGGACCTTTCTCTCCTTAATAAAATATATTAAGTATGTTTACAATGTAATGACTTCAAGCATAAAATTTAATAAAAGTAGTAATAGATATAATACATTGTATACGCCTAAACAAATCATTACCCTTCCAGCTTCTTAAAAGTAGTATTCCGAACTAAAATACTAATTCAAACATACTCCTCGGGTCTGTGCAATTCTATCTATTCTTCTATCTGTGGAAATGAAGCTTAAGGCTAAGTAAAACAAAGTTCGGGATATGCTTCTCGGCGGGAGTCGGTCCCCGTGGCTCCTTTTAAAAACTGACATACAAACAAGGCGCAAGGAGCAGGAAAGGGTGGCTGGCGCTCCCGGCCACCTCCCCGCCTGCAGCCAGAGGTGGCCGCCTGGGGACTGCGACCCTGCCCCGTCCACTCTACACTTCATTTTACACCAGGAGCGGAATTCAGAAATCGACTCCAGATTTATTGCAGTTTTTTCTCAAGATCAGGAGGTGGGAAGGAAAGAATGATCAAAGATGGCGGTGCCCAAAAGCAGCAGCTTTCAACTGGAGAGTCGAAGGAGTAGCTCGGACCCCACCTCGGGGGTCTCCAGGCCCACCGCGGGGCGCAGCGTCTTACCTGTTTTCTCTTTGATCTCACACAGGACACTGAAGAGCGCGGGTTTCATTCTGTGACAGTTCAGGGCATGTTTCCTAAAAAACAAATAGCAAAACACAAAGGTATTAGCATCACCTATGGAATAATATGGCGCCTTCCTTAAGTTAGATCCAAGATTTAATTCCGGCCCCCTATTTTGGAAGGCTCTTTTGAACCCCGTCAAATCAACAGAAAACTCAAGTTGACTAGTTAGCGACAACCGGCAAGCTCTGGCGGCTACAGCTCCAGCCCGAACGCAGCGCGACCCATCTGCCGGGCAGGCAGCAGCCTCGGTGACCGCGGGGCGCGAACCCGTGCGGGTAGCCGCGATCTGGGGGCAGACGGCGGCGACTCAGGGGAGAAGACAGCGTGGAGGGGCTCCCGCGTCCGCCCTCCGCCGGGGCAGCGGGCGCGGCGCGGGCGGCCGGCCGACTGCGGCCAGCGGGCGGTGACAGCTCGGCAAAGTTTGCGAGGGGGCCCTCCCTTCCCGAGAACTTGGCCGCCCGCGCTCGCACCCGCCGGGGAACCGCCCAGAGCCCCGCGCCTGGGCTGGGGCGGCCTCCCGCACAGCGAGGTCGTCCAGCGGCCGAGCGGAGCCGGGG
>SJYA01010078.1:0-25178 GCA_006410615.1 Neotragus moschatus
AGGCTTGTTTTGGAGTTCTGGTGGGTGGAGCTGGATTTCTTCTCTCTTGAGCATGGAGTATCTCTTCACTACCCCAGCAAAGTGCAGCGTCCACTCCCCACCCTGGAGGAAGGGCATTTCCTCACCACTGCCCCTCCCAACCCTCAACATGGGACAGCTCCTCCAGGCCCTCCCATGTCACCGCAGCCACCTATCCTTGGATGTGAGTTGATCTTCCCAGTCCCTGACCCTGACCTTGGACGTAGGGCAACTCCTCTCAGCCACGCTGAGTGCACTGGTCGTCGAAGCCACCTGTGCTGAGTGCTAATCAATCAGTGGCTCTTCCCAGCTCCCGACCCTGGCCTCAGAGGTAGGGTGGCTACTCCTGGCCCCAGACCCTGGCCTCAGATGTGGGGTGGCTCTTCCTGGCCCCCAACCCTGGCCCCGGACACAGGGTGGCTCCTCCTGGCCCCCAACCCTGGCCAAGGGACTCTTAAGAGTCTTCTCCAACACCACAGTTCAAAAGCATCAATTCTTTGGTGCTTTGCCTTCTTCACAGTCCAACTCTCACATCCATACATGACTACTGGAAAAACAATAGCCTTGACTAGACGGATCTTAGTCGGCAAAGTAATATCCCTGCTTTTGAATATGCTGTCTAGGTTGGTCATAACTTTTCTTCCAAGGAGTAAGCATCTTTTGATTTCATGGCTGCAGTCACCATCTTCAGTGATTTTGCAACCCAGAAAAATAAAGTCTAACACTGTTTCCACTGTTTCCCCATCTATTCTAAGGTGCCACTCTTAGAAAACACAAAATAAAGTTACATTCTTACATAGAAAGGATACAAGAAGAGTGCAGTGATATATAACAAAGAGGAAAGTAATTAACTCAAAAGTCTGTTGCTAACATCAAAACTACTATATACCTTTTTCCATATCCCATATACATTGATTAACATCCTCCCAGGTGCCTAAAAGATAAAGAATATGGAGGCCTGGCAGCAATCATTGAGTCAACAGTGAAATTCTGTCACCGATATGATTTTTAGCTCTTTAGAAAAGGCTCTGTATCTTTAAGATGCTTTAAGCTTTGTGTCTCTCGCAGTTGGGGGCTGTAAGCAATTCACAAGCTGTAAAAATTTCGGGGGAACCTGTTAGGCAAGTTAGAGAATTATCAGAGGGGGTTGAGCTGAAACACTCCTTTCAAATGCAGATGACTAAAGCCCTGAATCAACTTTTTCCAGAGAGTGTCAGAGAGTGGAAAAAATATGTCAGTCAGATTCTTATTTTGGGGGTATATGCTCCGGAAATACCAGGGGGAAACCCTGAGGCTTGACTCGCCTTGCCCATCAAGGCCTCTGCTGCATGACCTTGTCATGGGTGGGATTCTTCACGCTGGCTCCCAGCAATGAAGGGTATCTCCTCACTACCGCCCTTCCTGACCTTGAACGTGGAACAGCCATGAAGAGATACCTCATGTCCAAGGTAAGAGAAACCCAACTAAGACGGTAGGTGTTGCAAGAGGGCATCAGAGGGAAGACACACTGAAACCATATCACAGCAAACTAGCCAATCTAATCACACTAGGACCACAGCCTTGTCTAACTCAGTGAAACTAAATCATGCCCTGTGGGACCACCCAAGACAGGTGGGTCATGGTAGAGAGGTCTGAACAGAATGTGGTCCATTGGAGAAGGAAATGGCAAACCACTTCAATATTCTGGCCTTGAGAACCCCATGAACAATATGAAAAGGCAAAATGATAGGATACTGAAAGAGGAACTCCCCAGATTGGTAGGTGCACAATATGCTACTGGAGATCAGTGGAGAATAACTCCAGAAAGAATGAAGGGAAGGAGACAAAGCAAAACAATACCTAGTTGTGGATGTGACTGGTGATAGAAACAAGGTCTGATGCTGTAAAGAGCAATATTGCATAGGGACCTGAATGTTAGGTCCATGAATCAAGCAAATTGGAAGTGGTCAAACAGGAGATGGCAAGAGTGAACGTCGGCATTCTAGGAATCAGCAAACTCAAATGGCCTGGAATGGGTGAATTTTACTCAGATTACCATTATATCTACTACTGTGGGCAGGAATCCCTTAGAAAAAATGTAGTAACCATCATGGTAAACAAAAGAATCTGAAATGCAGTACTTGGATGCAGTCTCAAAAACGACAAAATGATCTGTTTGTTTCCAAGACAAATCATTCAATATCACCATAATCCAAGACTATGCCCCAAACAGTAACACTGAAGAAGCTCAAGTTTAACGGTTCTATGAAGACCCACAAGACCTTTTAGAACTAACGTCTAAAAAAAGATGTCCTTTTCATTATAGGGGACTGGAATGAAAAAGTAGGAAGTCAAGAAACACCTGGAGTAACAGGCCTTGGAATACAGAATGAAGCAGGAGAAAGGCTAATAGAGTTTTGTCAAGAGAACACACTGGTCATAGCAAATAGCCTCTTTCAACAACACAAGAGAAGATACATGGACATCACCAAATGGTCAACACGAAAATCAGATTGATATATTCTTTGCACCCAAAGATGGAGAAGCTCTATATAGTCAACAAAAACAAGACCAGGAGCTGACTGTGGCTCAGATCATGAAGTCCTTATTGCCAAATTCATACTTAAATTGAAGAAAGTAGGGAAAACCACTAGACCATTCAGGTATGACCTAAATCAAATTCCTTATGATTATACAGTGGAAGTGAGAAATCAATTTAAGGGACTAGCCCTGACAGATAGAGTGCCTGATGAACTATGGACTGAGGTTTGTGACATTGTAGAGGAGACAGAGATCAAGACCATCCCAATGGAAAAGAAATGCAGAAAAGCAAGATGGCTCTCTGAGGAGGCCTTACAAATAGCTGTGAAGAGAAGAGAAGCCAAAAGCAAAGGAGAAAAGGAAAAATATAAGCATCTGAATGCAGAGTTCCAAAGAATAGCAAGAAGAGATAAGAAAGCCTTCCTCAGCGATCAATGCAAAGAAATAGAGGAAAACCACAGAATGGGAAAGACCAGAGATCTCTACTAGAAAATTAGAGATATGAAGGGAACATTTCATGCAAAGATGGGCTCGATAAAGGACAGAAATGGTCTTGACATAACAGAAGCAGAAGATATTAAGAAGAGCTGGCAAGAATACACAGAAGAAAACTGTACAAAAAAGATCTTCATGACCCAGATAATCAAAATGGTATGATCACTCACCTAGAGCCAGATATCCTGGAATGTGAAGTCAAGTGGGCCTTAGAAATCATCACTATGAACAAAGCTAGTGGAGGTGATCTCAGCTCCTCCAATCAGTTGAGCAAATTCCAACCCTGGAAGATGATGCTGTGAAAGTGCTGCATGCAATATGCCAACAAATTTGGAAACTCAGCAATGGCCACAGGACTGAAAAACATCAGTTTTCATTCCAGTCCCAAAGAAAGGCAGTGCCAAATAATGCTCAAACTACCGCACAATTGGACTCATCTCACACGCTAGTAAAGTAATGCTCAAAATACTCCAAGACAGGCTTCAGCAACACGTGAACTGTGAACTCCCAGATGTTCAAGTTGGTTTTGGAAAAGGCAGAGGAACCAGAGATCAAATTGCCCAAATCTGCTGAATCATGGAACAAGCAAGAGAGTTCCAGAAAAACATCTATTTCTGCCTTGTTGACTATGCCAAAGCCTTTGACTGTGTGGATCACAATAAACTATGGAAAATTCTGAAAGAAATGGGAATACCAGACCACCTGACCTGCCTCTTGAGAAATCTATATGCAGGTCAGGAAGCAACAGTTAGAACTGGACATGGAACAACAGACTGGTTCCAAATAGGAAAAGGAGTACATCAAGGCTGTATATTGTCACCCTGCTTATTTAACTTATATGCAGAGGAAATCATGAGAAATGCTGGACTGGAAGAAGCACAAGCTGGAATCAAGATTGCCGGGAGAAATATCAATAACCTCAGATATGAAGATGACACCACCCTTCTGGCAGAAAATGAAGAGGAATTAAAAAGCCTCTTGATGAAAGTGAAAGAGGAGAGTGAAAAAGTTGGCTTAAAGCTCAACAGTCAGGAAACTAAGATCGTGGCCTCAGGTCCCATCACTTCATGGGAAATAGATGGGGAAACAGTGGAAACAATGCAGAGTTTATTTTGGGGGACTCCAAAATCATTGAAGATGGTGATTGCAGCAATGAAATTAAAAGATGCTTTNCTGGCGTGCTGTGATTCATGGGGTCGCAAAGAGTCGGACACGACTGAGTGAGTGAACTGAACTGAACTGGCACAGCAGCCATATCAGCAGACACGCTGTATTCTCTCCTCTCGTGGCTGACACACCAAACAGACACAGCCATAAGGCAGCCATACGCAGCCTCAAAGGTTTTTCAGGTGGAGCTTATATACGTTTATAGAACAAAAGGGACCCGTGGCCAAGCAGGTACATTGTGACCACATGTGCAGTACTATAAGTAATCTCAGCTGTCACATAACAATGTATTTACAAAACGTGGGGCGAGAATGAGAGGCTGCGGGCAAGAGCCTGATCACTGCCATCTTGGCTAATTTGCTTTTTCCCTACACCTTTCATTTGAGAGAACTAAAACTTTAAAAAGAAGTATAAACTTCATATGACCAGTTTTTAAGTGACAGAGCAAGGAATCAAATTCAGAACTATCTAATGATAAACTTCACGCTCTTATCTGTGTTGTATGGGAGACACCTTGTACTAGCTTAGGAAGTCAATTGTTAAATATTTAAACTTTTTTGAGTTGGTTGTTAAACAAAATCATTAGTGAAAATCAAATTATGCATGGGTTAATAGTCAGCTGCCTGTCACTCTGGCTAAGCCATGAGAAGAACACCATGGGAAAAGAATAAAAGTGAGACACAGCAACTAAGTATAATCTAAACAAAAAGTACAGCAGGCTAATTAGTAGTTGGGATCGTCACGCCTTGCTGAGCTAAGGAGAAACATAGCGTGGACCGTGGAATACCAGGTCGCCCAAATTCAGACCACTGCTTGAGCATGCTCTGATTGTTCTTTCAATGATCATGTGAGGACTGCTGCCCTTGGCTGTGTGATGCCCTTGGTACTGCTGCTGCTGCTNAGTAGTTGGGATCGTCACGCCTTGCTGAGCTAAGGAGAAACATAGCGTGGACCGTGGAATACCAGGTCGCCCAAATTCAGACCACTGCTTGAGCATGCTCTGATTGTTCTTTCAATGATCATGTGAGGACTGCTGCCCTTGGCTGTGTGATGCCCTTGGTACTGCTGCTGCTGCTAAGTCACTTCAGTCGTGTCCGACTCTGTGTGACCCCATAGACGGCAGCCTACCAGGCTCCTCCGCCCTGGGATTTTCCAGGCAAGAGTACTGGAGTGGGGTGCCATTGCCTTCTCCAGCCCTTGGTACTAGGAGATAACATAAAAGTACAAAGAAGAACATTAACTCTGGGATGTGACTGGGGCATGGAAACCTTGTTATATAAAAACCAGAAACTTTCTACATACCAAGAGCTCAATAAAAGTGATGTGTCAACAGGGCTCTTGATCCTAGAGGTCTTAAGTCCCCCAATCCCATCTTGAAAACTTTAATTCTGTCTCTAGTTTCCTTTTTCCAAACTGTGCGTTGACCACTTTCGATCCCTACAAGCTGTGCTGGGTGCAGCAAAATTATACAAGCTAATTAATTACAAAGGTAATAAGTAGTTAAAAATACATTGCTTCCTCACTAATTAACTACACTACTATCGCTGTTCCTGAATTTATGGGGTTTTTTGAATATCTGTGCAGATCACAATAAACTGTGGAAAATTCTGAGAAGAGATGGGAATACCAGACCACCTGACCTGCCTCTTGAGANATCATGGAAAAAGCAAGAGAGTTCCAGAAAAACATCTATTTCTGCCTTGTTGACTATGCCAAAGCCTTTGACTGTGTGGATCACAATAAACTATGGAAAATTCTGAAAGAAATGGGAATACCAGACCACCTGACCTGCCTCTTGAGAAATCTATATGCAGGTCAGGAAGCAACAGTTAGAACTGGACATGGAACAACAGACTGGTTCCAAATAGGAAAAGGAGTACATCAAGGCTGTATATTGTCACCCTGCTTATTTAACTTATATGCAGAGGACATCATGAGAAATGCTGGACTGGAAGAAGCACAAGCTGGAATCAAGATTGCCGGGAGAAATATCAATAACCTCAGATATGAAGATGACACCACCCTTCTGGCAGAAAATGAAGAGGAATTAAAAAGCCTCTTGATGAAAGTGAAAGAGGAGAGTGAAAAAGTTGGCTTAAAGCTCAACAGTCAGGAAACTAAGATCGTGGCCTCAGGTCCCATCACTTCATGGGAAATAGATGGGGAAACAGTGGAAACAATGCAGAGTTTATTTTGGGGGACTCCAAAATCATTGAAGATGGTGATTGCAGCAATGAAATTAAAAGATGCTTTTTCCTTTGAAGGAAAGTTAAGACCGACCTAGATATCATATTGAAATTAGCAGAGACATTACCTTGCCGACTAAGGTCCATCTAGACAAGGCTATGGTTTCTCCAGTGGTCATGTATGGATGTGAGAGTTGGAGTGTGAAGAAGGCTGAGCCCCGAAGTATTGATGCTTTTGAACTGTGGTGTTGGAAAAGAGTCTTGAGAGTCCCTTGGACTGCAAGGAGACCCAACCAGTCCATTCTAAAGGAGATCAGCCCTGGGATTTCTTTGGAAGGAATGATGCTAAAGCTGAAACTCCAATACTTGATCACCTCATGCGAAGAGTTGACTTGTCAGAAAAGACTCTGATGCTGGGAGGGATTGGGGACTGAGGAAAAGGGGGCAACAGAGGATGATATGGCTGGATGGCATCACCGACTCAATGGACGTGAGTTGAGTGAACTCCAGGAGATAGTGATCGACAGGAAGGCCTGGTGTGATGCAATTCATGGGGTAGCAAAGAGTCAGACATGACTGAGTGACTGGACTGATAGGAACAGGATAAATGTCTACCAAACCAAACAAAAGAGGAAGAGATAGGGAATCTATGTGAAAAAAAATTCTGAATATTGATAGTGTACATGATCCAAATCTTGAAAACAATATGGAGTTGCAGATAAATACACTTGAGACAAGGATTGAGAAGACGCAAGAAGGTTTAACAAGGACCTAGAAGAAATACAAGAGTCAATATATAGTGAATAATCCAATAAACAAGATCAAAAACACTCTAGAGGGAACCAACAGTAGAATAATTGAAGCAGAAAGTAGGATAAGTTTGGTAGAAGATAAAATGGTAAAAATAAATGAAGCAGAGAGAAAAAAAAAAGCGAATTAAAAGAAATTTGGACAACCTAGAAACATCTGGGACAATGTTAGTTGTCCCAATATTCAAATCATAGGAGACCAGAAAAGACAAAAAGGAAGACCATGAGAAAATACTTGAGATAATATTTGAAAACTTGCCTAAAATGGGGTAGGAAATAATCACCCAATTCCAAGAAACCTGGAGAATCCCAAACAGGGTAAGCCCAAGGCAAAACACCCCAAGACACATATTAATCAAGTTAACAAAGATCAAACACAAAGAACAAATATTAAAAGCAGCAAGGGAAAAACAACAGATAACACGCAAAGGGATTCCCATAAGGATAATAGCTGATCTTCTAATAGAAACTCTTCAGGCCAGAACGGAATGGCAGGACATACTTAAAGTGATGAAAGAGAAAAACCTACAACCTAGATTACTGTACCCAGCAAGGATCTCATTCAAATATGAAGGAGAAATCAAAAGCTTTACAGATAAGCAAAAGCTGAGAGAATTCAATACCACCAAACCAGCTCTCCAACAAATACTAAAGGATCTTCTCTAGAGAGGAAACACAGAAAGGGTGTATAAACTCGAATCCAAAACAACAAAGTAAATGGCAATAGGATCATACTTATCAATAATTACCTTAAATGTAAATGAGTTGAATGCCCCAACCAAAACACAAAGACTGGCTGAATGGATACAAAAACAAAACCCTTATATATGTTGTCTACAAGAGACCCACCTCAAACAAAGTGAAGGGCTGGAAAAAGATATTCCACGCAAATAGCAACCAAAAGAAAGCAGGAATAGTAATACTCATATCAGATAAAATGGACTTTAAAACAAAGGTTATGAAAAGAGACAAAGAAGGCCACTACATAATGATCAAAGGATCAATCCAAGAAGAAGATATAACAATTATCAATATATATGCACCCAACATAGGAGCACCACAATATGTAAGACAAATGCTAACAAGTATGAAAGAGGAAATTAACAACACACTATAATAGTGGGAGACTTTAACACCCCACTCACACCTATGGATAGATCAAGTAAACAGAAAATTAACAAAGAAACACAAACTTTAAATGATACAAGAGACCAGTTAGACCTAATTGATATCTATAGGACATTTCACCCCCAAACAATGAATTTCACCTTTTTCTCACGTGCACACGGAACCTTCTAGCCTTGGTAAATTCAAAAAAATTGAAATCATTCCAAGCATCTTTTCTGACCACAATACAATAAGATTAAATCACAGTTACAGGAGAAAAACTATTAAAAATTCCAACATATGGAGGCTGAACAACACGCTGCTGAATAACCAACAAGTCACAGAAGAAATCAAAATATGCATAGAAACGAATGAAAATGAAAACACAACAACTCAAAACCTGTGGGACACTGTAAAAGCAGTGCTAAGGGGAAGGTTCATAGCAATACAGACATACCTCAAGAAATAAGAAAAAAGTCAAATAAATAACCTAGCTCTACACTTAAAGCAACTAGAAAAGGAAGAAATGAAGAACCCCAGGGTTAGAAGTAAAGAAACCTTAAAAATTAGGGCAGAAATAAATGCAAAAGAAACAAAAGAGACCATAGCAAAAATCAACAAAGCTAAAAGCTGGTTATTTAAGAAGATAAATAAAATTGACAAACCTTTTGCCAGACTCACCAAGAAACAAAGGGAGAAAAATCAAATCAATAAAATTAGAAATGAAAATGGAGAGATCACAACAGACAACACAGAGATACAAAGCATCATAAGAGACTAATATCAGCAACTCTATACCAATAAAATGAACAACATGGAAGAAATGGACAAATTCTTAGAAAAGTACAACTTTCCAAAACTGAACCAGGAAGAAATAGAAAATCTTATCAGACCCATTTCAAGCACAGAAATTGAAACTGTTATCAGAAATCTTTCAGCAAACAAAAGCCCAGGACCATATGGCTTCACCGCTGAATTCTACCAAATATTTAGAGAAGAGCTAACACCTATTCTACTCAAACTCTTCCAGAAAGTTGCAGAGGAAGGTAAACTTCGAAACACATTCTATGAGGCCACCATAGCCCTAATACGAAAACCAGACCAAGATACCACAGGAAAAGAAAATTACAGGCCAATATCACTGATGAACATAGATGCAAAAATCCTTAAAAAAAATTCTACCAAACAGAATCCAACAACATATTAAAAAGATCATACATCATGACCAAGTGGGCTCGATCCCAGGGATGCAAGGATTCTTCAATGTCCGCGAATCAATCAATGTAATATATCACATTAACAAATTGAAAAATAAAAGCCATATGATTATCTAAATAGATGCAGAGAAAGCCTTTGACAAAATTCAACATCCATTTATGATAAAAACCCTCCAGAAAGCAGGAATAGAAGGAACATACCTCAACATAATAAAAGCTATATATGACAAAGCCACAGTAAACATTATCTTCAGTGGTGAAAAACTGAACGCATTTCCCCTAAAGTCGGGAACAAGACAAGTGTGCCCACTTTCACCACTACTATTCAACAAAGTTTTGGAAGTTTTGGCCACAGTAATCAGAGCAGAAAAAGAAATAAAAGGAATCCAGATTGGAAAAGAAGAAGTAAAACTCTGCCTGTTTGCAGATGGCATGATCCTCTACATAGAAAACCCTAAAGACTCCACCAGAAAATTACTGGAGCTAATCAATGAATATAGTAAAATTGCAGGATATAAAATTGACACACAGAAATCCCTTGCATTCCTATACACTAACAACGAGAAAACAGAAAGAGAAATTAGGGAAACAATTCCATTGACCATTGCAATGAAAAGAATTAAATACTTAAGGATATATCTACCTAATGAAACACAAGAACTATATACAGAAAACTATAAAACACTGGTGAAAGAAATCGAAGAGGACACAAATAGATGGAGAAATATACCATGTTCATGGATTGGAAGAATCAATATTGTGAAAATGAGTATACTACCCAAAGCAATCTATAGATTCGAAGCAATCCCTATCAAGCTACCAACGGTATTTTCCACAGATCTAAAACAAATAATTTCACAATTGGTATGGAAATACAAAAATCCCAAATAGCCCAAACAATCTTGAGAAAGAAGAATGGAACTGTAAGAATCAACCTGCCTGACTTCAAGCTCTACTACAAAGCTACAGTCATCAAGACAGTATGGTACTTGCACAAAGATGGAAATATAGATCAATGGAACAAAACAGAGAGCCCAGAGATAAATCCGCACACCTATGGACAGCGAATCTTTGACAAAGGAGGCAAGAATATACAACGGAGAAAAGACACTCTCTTTAACAAGTAGTGCTGGGAAAACTGGCCAACCACTTGTAAAAGAATGAAACTAGAACACTTTCTATCACCATACACAAAAATAAACTCAAATGGATTAAAGATCTAAATGTAAGACCAGAAACTAAAAACTCTTCGAGGAAAACATAGGCAAAGCCCTCTCTGACATAAATCCCAGCAGGATCCTCTATGACCCACCTCCCAGANAAAGCAGTGCTAAGGGGAAGGTTCATAGCAATACAGACATACCTCAAGAAATAAGAAAAAAGTCAAATAAATAACCTAGCTCTACACTTAAAGCAACTAGAAAAGGAAGAAATGAAGAACCCCAGGGTTAGAAGTAAAGAAACCTTAAAAATTAGGGCAGAAATAAATGCAAAAGAAACAAAAGAGACCATAGCAAAAATCAACAAAGCTAAAAGCTGGTTATTTAAGAAGATAAATAAAATTGACAAACCTTTTGCCAGACTCACCAAGAAACAAAGGGAGAAAAATCAAATCAATAAAATTAGAAATGAAAATGGAGAGATCACAACAGACAACACAGAGATACAAAGCATCATAAGAGACTAATATCAGCAACTCTATACCAATAAAATGAACAACATGGAAGAAATGGACAAATTCTTAGAAAAGTACAACTTTCCAAAACTGAACCAGGAAGAAATAGAAAATCTTATCAGACCCATTTCAAGCACAGAAATTGAAACTGTTATCAGAAATCTTTCAGCAAACAAAAGCCCAGGACCATATGGCTTCACCGCTGAATTCTACCAAATATTTAGAGAAGAGCTAACACCTATTCTACTCAAACTCTTCCAGAAAGTTGCAGAGGAAGGTAAACTTCGAAACACATTCTATGAGGCCACCATAGCCCTAATACGAAAACCAGACCAAGATACCACAGGAAAAGAAAATTACAGGCCAATATCACTGATGAACATAGATGCAAAAATCCTTAAAAAAAATTCTACCAAACAGAATCCAACAACATATTAAAAAGATCATACATCATGACCAAGTGGGCTCGATCCCAGGGATGCAAGGATTCTTCAATGTCCGCGAATCAATCAATGTAATATATCACATTAACAAATTGAAAAATAGAAGCCATATGATTATCTAAATAGATGCAGAGAAAGCCTTTGACAAAATTCAACATCCATTTATGATAAAAACCCTCCAGAAAGCAGGAATAGAAGGAACATACCTCAACATAATAAAAGCTATATATGACAAAGCCACAGTAAACATTATCTTCAGTGGTGAAAAACTGAACGCATTTCCCCTAAAGTCGGGAACAAGACAAGTGTGCCCACTTTCACCACTACTATTCAACAAAGTTTTGGAAGTTTTGGCCACAGTAATCAGAGCAGAAAAAGAAATAAAAGGAATCCAGATTGGAAAAGAAGAAGTAAAACTCTGCCTGTTTGCAGATGGCATGATCCTCTACATAGAAAACCCTAAAGACTCCACCAGAAAATTACTGGAGCTAATCAATGAATATAGTAAAATTGCAGGATATAAAATTGACACACAGAAATCCCTTGCATTCCTATACACTAACAACGAGAAAACAGAAAGAGAAATTAGGGAAACAATTCCATTGACCATTGCAATGAAAAGAATTAAATACTTAAGGATATATCTACCTAATGAAACACAAGAACTATATACAGAAAACTATAAAACACTGGTGAAAGAAATCGAAGAGGACACAAATAGATGGAGAAATATACCATGTTCATGGATTGGAAGAATCAATATTGTGAAAATGAGTATACTACCCAAAGCAATTTATAGATTCAAAGCAATCCCTATCAAGCTACCAACGGTATTTTCCACAGATCTAAAACAAATAATTTCACAATTGGTATGGAAATACAAAAAATCCCAAATAGCCCAAACAATCTTGAGAAAGAAGAATGGAACTGTAAGAATCAACCTGCCTGACTTCAAGCTCTACTACAAAGCTACAGTCATCAAGACAGTATGGTACTTGCACAAAGATGGAAATATAGATCAATGGAACAAAACAGAGAGCCCAGAGATAAATCCGCACACCTATGGACAGCGAATCTTTGACAAAGGAGGCAAGAATATACAACGGAGAAAAGACACTCTCTTTAACAAGTAGTGCTGGGAAAACTGGCCAACCACTTGTAAAAGAATGAAACTAGAACACTTTCTATCACCATACACAAAAATAAACTCAAATGGATTAAAGATCTAAATGTAAGACCAGAAACTAAAAACTCTTCGAGGAAAACATAGGCAAAGCCCTCTCTGACATAAATCCCAGCAGGATCCTCTATGACCCACCTCCCAGAGTATTCGAAATGAAAGCAAAAATAAACAAATGGGACCTAATTAAAATTAAAAGCGAGGTTTCAGTAGTATCTGAACCTTGAACTTCTAGATGCTCTATCTAGTTTTAAAAAAGGCAGAGGAACTAGAGATCAAATTGCCAACATCCACTGGATAATTGAAAAAGCAAGAGAGTTCCAGAAAAACATTTATTTCTGCTTTATTGACTATGCCATAGCCTTTGACTGTGTAGATCACAATAAACTGTGAAAAATTCTGAAAGAGATGGGAATACCAGACCACCTGACCTGCCTCTTGAGAAACCTGTACTCAGGTCAGGAAGCAACAGTGAGAACTGGACATGAAACAATAGACTGGTTCCAAATCAGGAAAGGAGTTGATCAAGTATAGTGTCACCATGCTTATTTAACTTATATGCAGAGTACATCATGAGAAATGCTGGGCTGGATGAAGCAGAAGCTGGAATCAAGATTGCTGGGAGAAATATTAGTAATCTCAGATATGCAGATGACACTACCCTTATGGCAGAAAGTGAAGAAGAACTAAAGAGCCTCTTAATGAAAGTGAAAGAGGAGAGTGAAAAAGTTGGCTTAAAGCTCAACATTCAGAAAACTAAGATCATTGCCTCCAGTCCCATCACTTCATGACAAATAGTTGGAGAAACAGTGGAAACAGTGGCAGACTTTATTTTTTTGGATCCAAAATCACTGCAGATGATGACTGAAGCCATGAAATTAAAAGATGCTTACATCTTGAAAGAAAAGTTATGACCAACCTAGATACTATATTAAAAAGCAGAGACATTACTTTGTCAACCAAGGTCCATCTAGTCAAAGCTATGGTTTCTCCAGTAGTCATGTATGGATATGAGAGTTGGACTCTCATTTCTCATAAAGAAAGCTGAGCACTGAAGAATCGATGCTTTTGAACTGTGGTGTTAAAGAAGACTCTTGAGAGTTCCTTGCATTGCAAAGAGATCCAAATTGTCCATCTTAAAGGAAATCAATCCTGAATGCACATGGACGGACTGATGCTGAAGCTGAAACTCCAATACTTTGACCACTTGATGTGAAGAGCTGACTCATTGGAAAAGTCCCTGAAGCAGGGAAAGATTGAAGGCAGGAGGAGAAGGGGATGACAGAGGATGAGACGTTGGATGAGATGGTTGGATGAGATGGTTGGATATCATGACTGACTCAATGGATATGAGCTTGAGTAAACTCTGGGAGTTGGTGATGGACAGGGAGGCCTGGTGTTCACAGGGTTGCAAAGAGCCAGAAACGACTGAGCTACTGAACTGAACTGATATTAACACAGCTATGGAAATGTTTAATGAAATATAAAATATTTAAAATACTCAGTGATTTATAGAAAATAATTAAGTAAAAATTACATTTAAAAAGGATATATAGAATACTTAAGTCAAGTAAAACATTAAACTTGAAAAAATGTTTCACATATATAAATATAATTCATGTTACCTGTAACAAATAACAAGGAGAAAAATATAAGCAGAATTGTAAAATATATGTCATAAGAAATGTTGCAATGCATTAGATGATAAAATCCTTAACAAGGGTAGATAGAAGAATCTTCAAATTGATATAGCTACCAAGTGTGTTGCACATAAATTACCCATATATGTGAAATTCTAAGACTTCAAAGAAAAGAAGATGCCATGTAAATTCACTCTGCCACATATTTTCTAGTGCTTATAAGACTAACATTGTATATTCTAATCTTGGAAAAAAATATATATTTAAAGTAGAACCTAAAATCTCCTATAGCTACCTAGAAAGCTACACTAGTAACATTTATGCATATACTATTTCAGTCTTCTTCACTTATAACTCAGGTTGCTATATTTGTGTCCAATAAATCTCACATAATTTTATTATTTTGTAATAATTGAGGAGAACCAAGTGATCACCTAAAATATTTGATTTGCTAAGTAAAACTCATTGTTTCTCCCATAAAAATTAGAAAGAAACCTCTACAAGGGCAAAAATTCCATTGGCCTTAATCACTGTATCTTACCATGCTTAGCCTATGAGTAAGTAAATTTTTGTTAAAGAATATTTGTATAGATGATCAACAGTCACATTCAAGGACACATATAGAATACATAGAGCAAAATCAAATTACTTAAAGTTAGTCATTTCAAAAATAATGAAAACATAGATTCATAATATTACAAATAAGATTGCAGTTTGGTTTGATATCTTCATTGCACTTACTACAACTGTAACTAATTAACTGCATATAAAAGTAATTTAATATTTTTATACTCAGACAGACTAAAAATATGTATGGGTGAGAGGTGGAAAATAAAGAAGGAAGAGTGCAGAAGAATTGATACTTTTCAACTGTGATGCTGGAAAAGACTCTTGAGAGTTTCTGGGAGAGCAAGGAAATTAAACCAGTCAATCCCAAAATAAATCAACCTTGAATACTCTTTTGGAAGGACTGATGCTGAAGCTGAAGCTCCAATACTTTGGCCGGCCACCTGATGCGAAAAGCTGACTCTTTCGAAAAGACCTTGATGCTGGGAAAGACTGAAGGCAGAAGAAGAGGGTGACAGAGGATGAGATGGTTGGATGGTATCAGATTCAATGGACATGAACTTGGGCAAATTCTGGGAGATGGTGAGGGACAGGGAAGCCTGGTGTGCTAAAGTCCATGGGGAATCAAAGAGTTGGCTATGACTTGGTGACTGAAGAACAATAACAACAGGCTATAAACATCAAAAGCAGGGCTCATAACTGCTGATCTTACCTACAGTACCTGGCACAATGGTTGGCTCAGAGTGTATGCTCAGTAAATCCCTGTTGAATGAATGACTGACTTATTCATCTAGCCTCATGATTCTTAAACCCTCTTTTTACTTGTTGAATCTTATACTCAAGTTAAAGCAGATAAAAGAAGTGCTGTTCTCCTTTAAGGGGCCTCATGGACTTAGACTTCAGCTTGCTGCCCCTTCTTGCCACATTGTGTGGTTCTTCAGGCAACAAGTGGAGCCACTAGGGCTCCTTAGAACATTGAACTAGTCTAACTGCTTGGATTCTTTCTATAAATTTTTTTTACCAAATAATCATGCAACAGAGGCTTGAATCATATAATGCTGGGGAAATTACTTTGTTCTGAGACTGACTGTTTCTTGGTTGGACTGCCTCTAGATTAAGATTTTTTATTAAATTAAGTTGAAATCTTCTCTTTAATCCTTAGGACTATCCTTTGGAGCTGACAAGGACAAGTCTAAATTTTCTTTCACATTTCAAATTTCTAAGGTCACTTTTTACAAAACAGAAGCAGACTATTACAGTCTTTTTATCTGACTTGCTCTCCCTTTTATTTTTTCTTCCTTGTTATTTTTATACTGATTATAATAAGTTCATTATATTAACAACATAAAACAATATACTATAGAAAATAAAAGTATATTATTATTAACATTGTACAGGAGGCAGTGATTAAAACCATCCCCAAGAAAAGAAATGCAAAAAGGCAAAAAGGTTGTTTGAGTAGGCCTTATAAATAGCTGAGGAAAGAAGAGAAGTGAAAGACAAAGGAGGAAAGGAAAGATATGCCCATCTGAATGCAGAGTTCCAAAGAATAGCAAGGAGAGATAGGAAAGCCTTCCTAAGTGATCAATGCAAAGAAATAGAGGAAAACAACAGAATGGGAAAGACTACAGATCTCTTCAAGAAAATCAGAACTACCAAGGGAATATTTCATGCAAAGATAGGCACAATAAAAGACAGAAATGGCACGGACCTAACTGAAGCAGAAGATACTAAGAAAGGGTGGTAAGAATACAGAGAAGAACTATACCAAAGAGATCTTAATGACTCAGATAACCACAATGATGTTTATTATCTAGGTTATCACTCACCTAGAGCCAGACATCGTGGAATGTGAAGTCAAGTGGGCCTTAGAACATGCTAGCAAGGTAATGCTCAAAATTCTCCAAGTGAGGCTTCAACAGTATGTGAGCCAAGAACTTCCAGATGTTCAAGTTGGATTTAGAAAAGGCAGGGGAACCAGAAATCACATTTGCAACATCTGTTGGATCATCAAAAAAGCAAGAGAAATCCAGGAAAATATCTACTTTACTTCATTGACTACACTAAAGCCTTTGACTGTGTGGATCACAACAAATTGTGGAACATTTTTAAAGAGAGGGGACTTTCAGACCATCTGACCTGCCTCTTTAGAAAGCTATATGCAGATCAGGAAGCAACAGTTAGACCCAGATATGAAACAAAGGACTGTTTCCAAATTGGGAAAGGAATATTTGAAGACTATATATTGTCATCCCCCTTATTTAAATTATATACAGAGAAATGCCAGGCTGCATAAAGCACAAACTGAAATCAAGATTGCTGGGAGAAATATCAATAACCTCAGATATGCAGATGACACCACCCTTATGGCAGAAAGCAAAGAGGAACTAAAGAGCCTCTTGATGAAGGTGAAAGAGGAAAGTTAAGAAGTTGGCTTAAAACTAAACATTCAAATAAAGAAGAAGAAGATCGTGGCATCTGGTTCCATCATTTCATGGCAAATAGATGGGGAAACAATGGAAACAGTGACACACTTTATTTTCTTGGGCTCCAAAATCACTGCAGTCATAAAATTAAAAGATGCTTGCCTCTTGGAAGGAACACTGCAACAAATCTAGATAGCATATTAAAGAGCAGACATTACTTTGCTGACAAAGGTTTGTATAGTCAGAACTATGGCTTTTTCAGTAGTCATATATGGATGTGAGGGTTGGACCACAAAGAAGACTGAGAGCGAAAGAATTGATGCTTTTAAACTGTGGTGTTGAAGAAGACTCTTGAGAGTCCCTTGGACTGCAAGGAAATCCAACCAGTCAACCCTAAAGGAAATCAATCCTGAATATCCATTGGAAGGACTGATGATGAAACTGAAACTCCAATACTTTGGTCACCTTATGTGAAGAGCTGAATCATTAGAAAAGACCCTGAAGCTGGGAGGGATGACAGAGGGCAAGATGGTTGGATGGCATCACTGGTTCAATGGACATGAGTTTGAGCAAGTTTTGGCAGACAGTGATGACAGGAAGCCTGGTGTGCTGCAGTCACAGAGTTGGACACGACTGAGTGACTGAACAACATCAAATAATGTAATACAATACTAGTGTTACAACTTGTATAACCAAAAGTATAAGTAATAATATAAGAATATATTCTTATTACTCAAGGAAAAATAATTAATATATTGTCATAATTGCTTCTGCTCCTTTTAAAGAAATAACTTTGTCAACAAAGCAAAATTCCTCTCTGGCAACCTACCTCACACGTATTCCATTTCTTCCTCAATTTAACCAGTATTCTGAGTTTTTCGTGTATCCTTCAAATCTATTTTCATCCTTTTATATATGTATGTGTGCATCTATATATCCAGACATAAATATATCTATCCTGTTCTGTGTAAAGCCACCAGCCAGTGTGATTATTTAAATTAAAATAAAAATTTTAAATGTTAAAGATCAGTTTTCTATTGCACTCATCATATTTGAAGTGCTCAGTAGCCACATGTGATTAGTGGCTAGGATATTGGATCGTGTAGATATAGAACATGTCCATCATTGCATGGAGCTCGATTGTAATAGATGTGTTTTTGTAAGTGTTTTTAAAATTTCACATAATGTAATACCCTGAATAAGTTTATCAAGCTTTTACTTTCTTTACTTGGCATTATGTGGTCAAGATCCACTCAAGTTGATATGTAGTGTATTTCTTTAAACTAGCATAGATTACTCTATTTTTTGATAGAACACATACATATACAACTCTTTAAAACTCATTTCTCCTCACCTGGATATTGTAATTTTCATTCTTCTATTTTAAGCAATGTATTAATGAGCATTTTTTCCTCTGGAATATGAATCTAAAAATGAAAATACTCAATCATAAGGTATATACCTTTCAAGCTTTGCTAGAAATTGCCAAGTTGGGTTTCCCTTGTGACTCAGCAGTAAAGGATCCTCATGCCAATGCAGGAGATGTGGATTCAGTCTCAGGGTGGAGAAGATTCCCTGGAGAAGAAAATAACCACTCACTCCAGTATTCTTGACTGGGAAATCCGATGGACAGAGGAGTCTGGAGGGTTACAGTCTGTGGGGTCCCAAAAAGAGTCAGACACTACCCAAGTGACTAAACAACAACATTCATATACTCTGTCCATTTCTCTACTGAAATGTTGCCTTTCTCTTAAGGATTTGTACTAATTAATCACATTAAAACTTGATTTTATTCTTTTACTCCACATATGTATCTGGCTAATATATCTTAGTCAGTACATAATGATCTATTTCTTGAACTTTTTTCTTTTGGTAATGTCTATGGTATCCAATAACCTCAGATATGCAGATGACACCACCTTTATGGCAGAAAGCGAAGAGGAACTAAAAAGCCTCTTGATGAAAGTGAAAGAGGAGAGTGAAAAAGTTGGCTTAAAGCTCAACATTCAGAAAACGAAGATCATGGCATCCGGTCCCATCACTTCATGGGAAATAGACGGGGAAACAGTGGAAACAGTGTCAGAATTTATGTTTTTGGGCTCCAAAATCACTGCAGATGGTGACTGCAGCCATGAAATTAAAAGACGCTTACTCCTTGGAAGAAAAGTTATGAGCAACCTGGATAGCATATTCAAAAGCAGAGATATTACTTTGCCAACAAAGGTCCATCTAGTCAAGGCTATGGTTTTTCCTGTGGTCATATATGGATGTGGGAGTTGTACTATGAAGAAGTCTGAGTGCTGAAGAATTGATGGTTTTGAAGTGTGGTGTTGGAGAAGACTCTTGAGAGTCCCTTGGACTGCAAGGAGATCCAACCAGTCCATTCTGAAGATCAGCCCTGGAATTTCTTTGGAAGGAATGATGCTAAAGCTGAAGCTCCAGTACTTTGGCCACCTCATGCGAAGAGCTGACTCATTGGAAAAGACTCTGATGCTGGGAGGGATTGGGGGCAGGAGGAGAAGGGGACGACAGAGGATGAGATGGCTGGATGGCATCACTGACTCGATGGGCGTGAGTCTGAGTGAACTCCAGGAGTGGGTGATTGACAGGGAGGCGTGGCGTGCTTCAATTCATGGGGTCGCAAAGAGTCGGACACCACTGTTTCCTACCTGTTTTTGAAGACAATGATCTGCTTTTCTGGGTGTCTGATGTCCTCTGCCAGCATTCAAAAGTTGTTTTGTGAAGTTTACTCAGCGTTGAAATGTTCTTTTGATGAATTTGTGAGGAAGAAAGTGGTCTCCCCGTACTATTCCGCTGCCATCTTAGGACAGCCTCCTGTCCTTATTTCTTTTAATTCGTTTTTCTTTTTTCCTCACTGATTCATTTATTTCTACCATTCTATCTTCTAGTTCACTAATCCTATCTTCTGCCTCTCTTATTCTACTATTTGTTGCCTCCAGAGTGTTTCTGATCTCATTTATTGCATTATTCATTACATACATTCATTACATTATTCATTGACTCTTCTTTATTTCTTCTAGGTCCTTGTTAAACCTTTCTTGCATCTTCCCAACCCTTGTCTCCAGGCTATTTATTTGTGATTCCATTTTGATTTCAAGATTTTGCATCAGTTTCACTATCATTATTTGGACTTCTTTATCAGGTAGATTCTCTACCTCTTCCTCTTTTGTTTGGTTTGGTGGGCATTTATCCTTTTCCTTTACCTGCTGGGTATTCCTCTGTCTATTCATCTTGTTTATATTGCTGAGTTTGGGGTGTCCTTTCTGTATTCTGGCAGTTTGTCGAGTTCTCTTTATTGTGGAGTTTCCTTGCTGTGGGTGGGGTTGTATGGGTGGCTTGTCAAGGTTTCTTGGTTAGGGAAGCTTGTGTCGGTGTTCTGTTGGGTGGAGCTGGATTTCTTCTCTCTGCAGTGCAATGAAGTGTCCAGTAATGAGTTACAAGGTGTCTATGCTTTTGGAGTAACTTTGGGCAGCCTGTATATTGGAGCTCAGGGCTGTGTTTCTGTGTTGCTGGAGAATTTGCATGGTATGTTTTGCTCTGGAACTTGTTGGCCCTTGGGTGATCCTCGGTTTCAGTGTAGGTATGGAGGGATTTGATGAACTCCTGTCAATTAATGTTCCCTGGAGTAAGGAGCTCTCTGGTGTTCTCAGGGTTTGGACTTAAGTCTCCTGCTTCTGGTTATCATTTTATTTTTATAGTAGTCTCAAGACTTCTCCTTCTATACAGCACCATTGATAAAACATCTGGTTTAAAGATGAAGTTTCTCCACATTGAGGGATCCCCCAGAGAGATTCACAAAGTTACATGGAGAAGAGAAGAGGGAGGAGGGAGTTAGAGGTGACCTGAATGAGATGAGGTAGAATCGAAAGAGGAGAGAGCAAGCTAGCCAGTAATCACTTCCTTATGTGCGCTCCACAGTCTGGACCGCTCAGAAATGTTCACGGAATTTTACAGAGAAGAAAAGATGGAGGAAGGAGACAGAGGTGGCCAGGAGGATAAAAAGAGGGGAATTAAAAGGAGAGAGACAGATCCAGGCAGTAATCAGTTCCCTAAGTGTTCTCCACCGTCCGGAACACACTAGTGATTCAGTGTTGGGTAGAGAAGAGAAGGGGAGGGAGAAGACAGAGGCGACCAGGTAGAGAAAAAGGAGAGTCCAAAGGGGGAGAGAGCAGTCAAGCCAGTAATCTCGCTCCCTAGTAAAAATGGGTACTGGAGGTTGGGTTCTTAAATGTACAAAATTGATAACAAATACCAAAAATCAAAGATTAAAAATCTAGAGTTTGGAAGTTCAAAAATAAGATATTAAAGAAAAGAAGAAAAAAAAAGAGAGTGAGAAAAACACAAAGTCACAAAAATTATTAAAAAAAATATATTTGAAGTTTGCTTTTAAAAAATAGGGTGTTTTTTTTTTGCAAAGTAATAGTAGGTTATATAAGTGAAAATTAAAAGAGTAATAGTGCACTTAAAAATTTAAAAAATAAAAAAAAGTATGATCATAAAAATAAAAATATATCTAGGACTTTCTCTGGTATTGTGGGTATTGTGGAGTCAGTTCATTTTTGGATAGTTCCTTGGTCTGGTTTATATTTCTCAAGATCTATAGGCCCTTTCCTATGTAGTCGGTACTAACGACAGGGTTTTAATCTATTGCACTTGTCATTTCCAAGGTGGTTCCCTCTGTTTTAGCTTCTGTTTGCTGGTCTCTTCAGTGTCTGATTTCCTCCCTGACACAAAGGGGCTGTGGTGGTCACTTTTTTTAGGCTCACTTGTTCAGTCACGCTGTGGGGAGAGAGGGACGCTGCAAACAATAACACTGGTGTGTGCTCGCATTGCCTCAGCCACACTGGGCCTGCCCCTGCTCACGGCGCGTGTACCCTCCCTGCCCACACTGCTCAGGCTCTAGGTTGCTCCACTGGGAACTGTCCGAGGCTGGTCATGGGCTGCATGCACCTCCCAGGTCTAAGCCGCTCAGGTTCAGGCACTCGGGTAGTCCTCAGATGTGCAGACTCGGTTGGGCCCGTGTTTTGTGCCCTTCCCAGGTCGGAGCAGCTCAGGTGATGGGGTGTTTGGCGAGTGCAGTCGCTGTGACTTATCCCCCCCCCCCCACCCCTGCTGCTCAGTTTTCTCAGTGTACAACTGGCACACCTTCTCCCCGGCGGATGTTGACCATCCAGAACCCCAAGAAATCTTAGTTAGCAAAGAAGCCTGCTTAAAGTTTTGTAGATATCTCTCTCTGGGGCTGCGATTGCCCCCTTCTGGCTCTGGCTGCCTGTCACCAGAAGGGGATGGTCCGCAGCCGGCTACCTCTGTTTAGTCCTTTGTTCTGTGCACAGGGCTGGTGGTGTCTTAGGTTAGGCTGGCTTTTCATGTGGTAGTTATCCCACAGTCTGGTTTGCTAGCCCAAGTTAGTTTGCTTAAATTGGGCTCAGGGCATTCAGGCCAGATCCTTGCTCTAAGCAATGCAGCTCGTGCCTCCCTGCCCAGCCCCCGCTTGCTAGTGGCGGGTGCAGGCGTCTGCACTGCTTCTCTGCTAGGGGAGTTACCGTTGGGCACGGAATCTGTGGGTTTTAATTATTAATTTATTTTTCCTCCCTGTTATGTTGCCCTCTGTGCTTCCACGGCTCGCCACAGACTCAACAGTGAGTGTTTCCTGGTGTTTGGAAACTTTTCTCTTTGTAAGACTCCTTTCAAGAGATAGAGCTCCGTCCCTATCTCTTTTGTCTCTTTTTTTTTGGCTTTTATATTGTTTCCTACCTCCTTTCGAACACAATGGGCTGCTTTTCTGGGTGCCTGATGTCCTCTGCCAGCATTCAGAAGTTGTTTTGTGGAATTTACTCAGCGTTCAAATGTTCTTTTGATGAATTTGTCGGGGAGAAAGTGGTCTCCGCTATCTTAGGATTGCCTCTCCCACTTTTTTTTTTTTTTTTTTAAGATAAGGTATTGGAGAAGGCAATGGCACCCCACTCCAGTACTCTTGCCTGGAAAATCCCATGGACGGAGGAGCCTGATAGGCTGCAGTCCATGGGGTCACTGAGAGTTGGACACGACTCAGTGACTTCACTTTCACTTTTCACTTTCATGCATTGGAGAAGGAAATGGCAACCCACTCCAGTGTTCTTGCCTGGAGAATCCTAGGGACTGCGGAGCCTGGTGGGCTGCCATCTCCGGGGTCGCACAGAGTTGGACATGACTGAAGTGACTTAGCAGCAGCAGCAGCAGCAAGATAAGGTATGTTTTTCCCTTTTATAATAAGTAAGGGAAAAACAGACTTTTGATACTTTAACACTTAGATACCTTGACACCAAGTGAACATCCTGTACTCCTACTATCTTTTATCCTGTGACTTTTGGCATTCTCTAGTCCGAATCAATTGTGATTGATTTACAAAATGGTGATTTTCTAATTCTATTATTTGTTGTACTCTCTGGTATTTTTATGAAAGAAAAGTTTTCATCCTTCCCTTTATTTATTTCTGCTGGCACTTTTAAATTCATGCATTTTCTTTACCCAATTTTTAAATTCAATTATTCCAATTACTTTTTTTGAGGCTTATATTATCCCAAATTCCTCTGATGGGAATCTTCAATCCATTCTTTAAGCATTTCTTACCATAAGAGAATTTAATGTTTTATGGAAAATTTTAATAAAGTTATTATAACAAGTAAAACACAAGGAAACAGGCAGATAAACCTGGAATCTGGCATCTTGTACAAGAAATCTGGCATGGACTGTACAAATATAATTTAACTTCTACATTTGTAAAAATGTAATTTTTTTAAAAAAGAATTCTTCCAGGTTAAAAACAATGGTAAATTCGTATTGTATACACTGCATATGAAACCATATGTGTAAGGTCTAATGTTTAGCCAGTGAAGAATTCTAATTGGGACAACATATTAGGTTCACACTTTGACTACTTGATGGAAGAGCAGACTCAGTGGAAAAGACTCTGATGCTGTGAAAGACTGAAGGCAAGAGAAGAGGACAGCAGAGCATGACATCTTTAGGCAGCTTTACAAACTCAACAGGACATTAATTTGAGCAAACTCCCTGAGACAGTGAAGGACAGGGAAGCCTGATGTGCTGCAGTCCACAGGGCCACAAAGAATTGAGGACAGGCCTTAGCGACTGAAGAAGAGAAAAATCTGTTTCATAACCAACAAAAATTATCAGCCATTTAATTTTGATTCATCTACGTGAAAGTGAAAGTCACTCAGTTCTGTCCCACTCTTTGCGACCCCTATGGACTTTACAGCCCATGGAATTCGTCAGGCCAGAATACTGTAGCAGGTAGCCTTTCCATTCTCCAGGGTTTCTTCCCAAGCCAGGGATCCAACCCAGGTCTCCCGCATTGCAGGCGGATTCTTTATCAGCTGAGCCATAAGGGAAGCCCAAGAATTCTGGAGTGGGCACCTTCCCCACACAGGAATCAAACCGGGGGTCTTCTTCATTGCAGGCAGATTCTTTACCAACTGAGCTATCAGGGAATTCCTTTGAGTCATCTATTCACCTTCAAAATGGTAAATCTTTTCCTGACCCCAGGATATTTTGAAGTGTATGTCGCTCAGTCCCGTGTGACTCTTCGCGACCCCATGGACTGTATAGTCCATGGAATTCTCCCAGCCAGAATACTGAAGTGGGTAACCTTTTCCTTCTCCAAGTGACTCTTCCCAATCTAGGGATCGAACCCATGTCTCCGGCATTGCA
>SJYA01010079.1:0-13799 GCA_006410615.1 Neotragus moschatus
GTGTATTTTAAAATATGCTTTGATTTTGTCCAATGGCAACAAGAAAATTTACTGCCCAGTTAAATGGATAATTAATTTTGGTCAAAATACACTGTGTGTTTAGAAAATTAATTGAAATATAGGGTCTTACTTCCTCTTAAAATATCATTTAGGAGTAAATAAGGCTGCAATTGTTTTTGTTGTTTAGTTGCTAAGTTGTGTATTACTCTTTGCAACCCCATGGACTGTAGTCCGCCAGGCTCCTCTGTCCATGGGATTTTCCATAGATTTTGGAAACAAACTAATGGTTCCCAAATGGGAAAGGCAGGCAGGGGAGGGATAAATTATGAGTTTGAGATTGACATATATATATTACTATAGATAAAATAGATAATCAAGGACCTACTATATAGCACAGGGAACTCTACTCAATATTCTGTAATTACCTATATGAGGAACAAATCTGAAAAAGTTGTATGTATTTATATGTATATCTGAACTGCTTTGCTGCACACCTGAACTAACATAACACTGATAATAAATTATATCTGAATATAAAAAAAAAGAAAAACTGCCCCCAAATACTCAAATCATATTCTTTTAACTTTGATATTGTGTGTTAAGTCACTTCAGTCACGTCCAACTTTTTGTGACCCTATGGACTGTAGCTAGCCCACCAGGCTCCTCTGTCCATGGGATTCTCCAGCCAAGAATACTGGAGTGGGTTGCCATTCCCTTCTCCAGNAAAAAAAAAGAAAAACTGCCCCCAAATACTCAAATCATATTCTTTTAACTTTGATATTGTGTGTTAAGTCACTTCAGTCACGTCCAACTTTTTGTGACCCTATGGACTGTAGCTAGCCCACCAGGCTCTTCTGTCCATGGGATTCTCCAGCCAAGAATACTGGAGTGGGTTGCCATTCCCTTCTCCAAGGAATCTTCCTGACCCACGGATCGGATTCACATCTCTTATGTCTCCTGCACTGGCTGGTGGGTTCCTTACCACTAGCACCACCTGGGAAGCCCAAACTTTGATCCTGTTTTATAGTCTTTGTTTATAAGTTTAGATAATAATGTTCTTTTACCTTCAGTAGCGGTATTTTATTTACAGGTAGGCCAATCACATTTAAAATATGCATCAATGCATGTACAATTGGAATCAACATTCAACACATTTTGCTGTTACTTACAACTAGCAATTTGTACTCTAACATAGTAAGGAGTTGTGGAATTTAGTCATTTTATGTACATTGAATTAATTACTGTCAGTAAATAAGTATATGCCCTTTATTGGCTAAAAATAGCTTCAAAAAGACATAGGTGGCTGAATGAATTAAAAAAACAAGGCCCTTCAACAGACCGCCTACAAGAGACTCACTTCAGTGTGAAAGACACACAGAAAGTGAGAAGATAGAAAAAGATTTCTTGCAAATGGAACCAAGAAAGCAGGAATAGCAATAATCCTATCAGACAAAATAGACTTTAAATCAAAGGATAAAAAAAGGCAAAAAGAGCATTATATGACGATTGAAGGATCAATGCAAGAAGAGAATGTTTAACATACACACATCTAATACAGGATCACCTAACATGTATAAAAGGGCTTCCCTAGTGCTAGGTGGTAAAGAACCCTTTTGCCAATGCAGGAGATATGGGTTTGATCCCTGGGTTGGGAAGATCCCCTGGAGAAGGAAATGGCAACCTGCTCCAGTGTTCTTGCTTGGGAAATACCATGAACAGAGGAGCCTAGCAGGCTACAGTCCATGGGTCACAAAGAGTCAGACACAATTTAGCAACTAAACATCAGCAACATACATAAAGCAAATATTAATAGACCTGAAGATATAGATTGATAATAGGAGGAGAGTAACAACCCAGTGACATAAAAAATGATGACATAAAAAAATTAATAAGACAATCATCATCTTAAATGATACAAAAGATCAGTTGGACTTAATTGATATCCATAGGTTATATCATCTAACAAAGCAGAATTTCAAGTTTTTGAAGTACACATGGAATATTTTCCAGGATAGATCATCTACTAGGTCAAGAAATAAGCCTCAACAAACATAAGGGGATAGAACTTATATCAAGAGTTTTTCTGTTACATCAACTGAAGGAAAAAACTGAAAAAGAACAAATGTGGAGACTAAACATGGTTCTGGAAAGAATCAATGTGTCAACAGCGAGATCAAAAAGGAACTGAAATACCGCAGACACATGAAAATGAAAATACAACTCTATATAATTTACTGGACTCTNGTGGAGACTAAACATGGTTCTGGAAAGAATCAATGTGTCAACAGCGAGATCAAAAAGGAACTGAAATACTGCAGACAAATGAAAATGAAAATACAACTCTATATAATTTACTGGACTCTGCCAAATTAGTTCTAAGAGGGAAGTTCACAGCAATATAGACCATTAAGAAATAATAATAATAAAAAAACCCTCAAACAATGTAACCTACCAAATAAATGAATTAGCAAAACAAAAAACATAGCACAATGTGAACAGAAGATGCTTGGGACTGATGCACGGGGATGATCCAGAGAGACGATGTGGGTGGGAGGGGGGAGAGAGGTTGGGATTGGGAGCTCATATACACTCGTGGCTGATTCATGTCAATGTATAGCAAAACGAATACAGTATTGTAAAGCAAAACAAACTAAAAAAATGAAAATAAATAAAAAATAAAAAGAAATGAAGATCAGAGAGAAAATAAAAGATCAATGAAATCATGCACTATTTTAAAAGATAAAATTGATAAATTTTTTAGTCAGACTCACAAAAAAAAGAAAGAACCCAAATAAAATGAGAAATGGAAGGATTAAAAAACAGATACCATGAAAATAAAAAATAAAAAATCCATATTCTATGAATAACTATAGGCCAACAAATTGGACAACTTAGAAAATGAAAGAATTTCTAGAAACCTGCTGCTGCTGCTAAGTTGCATCAGTCTTGTCCGACTCTGTGTGACCCTATAGACGGCAGCCCACCAGGCTCCTCTGTCCCTGGGATTCTCCAGGCAAGAATACTGGAGTAGGCTGCCGTTTCCTTTTCCAATCTAGAAACCTACAGACTGCAAAAACTGAGTCAAGCAGAATTAGACAATTTGAACTGATCACAAGAAGTGAATCTGAATCTGTAATTAAAAAAAAGCAAACAAAACTCTGAGCAAAGAAAAGTCTGACCCAATCTAGTTCACAGGGGAACTCTACCGGCATACAAAGGACTTCTATCTATCCTTCTGAAACTCTTCCAAGTAGCTAAAGAGGGAACACTCCCAAATTCATTCCATGAAGCCACCATCATTCTGACACCAAAACCAGACAAAGACACTACAAGATAAGAAAATTATAGGCTAAGACCTTTGACAAACATACATGCAAAAATCTTCAACAAAGTATTACAAACCAAATTCAACAATACACAAAAAAGATCAAATACCACTCTCAAATTGAATTCATTCCAGGATTGCAGGGATGGTTCAACATATGCAAAGTGAAAACAAAAACAAAATAAAAATACAGTGTGATAACTACACTAACAAAAAGAAAGACTGAAGCCTAATCTTCATTTCAATAGATTCAGAATAGCTTTTGATAAAATTCACCAACCATCTGAGCTTAAAACCTCTCAAAAAAGTGGGTATAGAGGGAACATGTCTCAACACAAAAAAGGTCATTTAGCAAATCCACAGCCAATATAATACTCAATGGTGAAAAGCTGAAAGCCTTTCTGCTAAATTCAGAAACGAGACAAGAATGCCTACTCTCACTACCTCTATTCAACACAGTATTGGAAGCCCTAGCCAGAGCAAATCAGATTCAGAATTAAAAAAAAGAGAGAGAGACCAAATTACACCTAAAAGCTTTTGCACAAAAGCCATCAATAAAACAACCTGCTGAATGGAAAGTACTATTTGCAAATGGCAGGACCATCAAGAGGTTAATATCTAAAATGTACCAACAGCTCATACAACTCTGTACCAAAAAAAAAAAAAAAAAATCCCATCAAAAAAATGGGCAGAAGACTCCAATAGACATTTTTCTCAAAGAAGACACATAGACGGCAAACAGGCACATGCAGAGAGGCTCAGCATTGGTAATTAACACAGAAATGCAAATCAAAACTATAATGAGGTATTATCCCAAATCAGTCAGAATGGCCATCATCAAAAAGTGTACAAATAATAAATGTTGAGGAAGAGGTACGGTATAGGGAACTCTTGTACTCTTTTTATGAGACTGTAAAATGGTGTACCCACTATGTAAAATAGCATGGAGGTTTCTTAAAAAGCCAAAAATGCAATTACCACGTGATCCACCATTTCTGCTCCTGGGCTCATTTGAAAAACACACACACATAAACACTAATTGGAAAACATATGTGCACCATAACGTCCATAGCTGCACTACTTACAATAGCCAAGATATGGAAGGCATAAAGTGTCCATTAACAGAAGAATGGATAAAGATGTGGTACCTACACACAACAGAAAAAAAGACTAAAATGAAATAATTCCATCTGCAGCAACGTGGAAAGAACTAAAGAATATTACGCTTAGAGAAAGAAGACAAATACTATATGGTATCACTCCATATATGAAACCTAATAAATACAAATGAATGTATGGTAAAACAGAAACAGACACGCAAACTCACAGAAAATAAACTTATAGTTACCAAAGGGGAGATGAAGCAGAGAGACACAAAGTGGGGAATGGAAGTGACAAATATGAATAGATAAAATCAATAAGCAACTAGGATTTACTGTACAGCATAGGGAACTATACCCATTATTGGATACGAATTTATGATGGTGCCTAATCTGTAAAAACACTTGAGTCACGACACTGTATACTTGAAACAACATATTTTAAGAAAAAAATGACCCACCCCTCAGAGTGGGTCACCCATGCATCAGAGAATAGTTACAATTTCAGAGGTTCTCCCCAAGCAGCAAGAGGTCTTGGGTCCCCATGAGGCACCCCAGAATGGGGGTCTTATAACAGGGAGACAAACTCCTAGACAATTTGGTTTTGAAGGCCAGAGGGGCTTACTTTCAGGAGACTGGTTGCCCTGGGTTTATAGCCACTGGCAGCAGCCATTTGGGTTCTCACTGTCCCACATGGACACATGCCGGCCAGCACCACTGTGGGATCCTACCTCTAGCTGGTCAGCCTGCCCCTACTCAACACCCTGTGGACACCAGGACTGAGATGCTCAAGTTCCACGACCAACTGGGCAGGGACAAGCCCCACACACCAGACAGGGCCCCCGGCCCACAGATGCTCCTGGATATGGCCCTACACACCACAATGCCCAGGACCTGGCCCCACACATATGCAGCGCACAGGCTCTAGACCATGGACACTCAGAGCCCTGTAGCCAGAGACCCCAGACCCAGCCCTGCCCACCAGCAAGCCTGCTCTAGCCTTGAACCCATCCTCACCTAGCAGTGTGCAGACACTAGCCCCAGGACAACTACAGCTGGCTGTGACAGGACTTGGCCCACTCACCAGCAGGCCAACACAGCTTCAGGATGCCTGGACTCCACCCGTCAGCAGTCTGAAACCAGCCACTGAATCCATGGGCCCTCAGACAGCCCCCACGACTGGCTTTTCCTGCCAGTAGGCCAGCACTAGCTCCAGGACCTGGGGTCACCACCTGGTGGGTGGGGAACAGCCTTGGGATTACCTGGACCCTGACTCACCCCACCTGTAAGCCAGCAATAGCCCCAGGGGCCCCCTGTGATTCTGTAATCACCCTCTCAGGACCTTCCCCTCAGACCAGAATCTAGCAGCCTCTGTGCAAGGCAGGGCCTGGCAATCAAATGGATGGGGGTGGGGGTGGCAGTCACATCTACCAGACCACCCATAGTATTCAGCCTGTGAATACTATGCATAGGACCTATGCAGCCCTCATGGGGAACCCTAGAGCATACACCTCTGGTCAAAAGAGGAGAGTGTGCTCCTGGGACATGTAGGATGTCTCCTAGAGGAGCCACTTGTCCAATTTCAGTAAACTGAACCAAACATCACATACACAAAGTGCAGCAATTTAGGCAACATGACGAGACAGAAGAATATGCTCCAAATGAAGGAACAAGTTCTTTTTCTTAGAAATGATGTGAAGACAGGGAATCTACCTGAGGATGATGATCATGAAGCTGAATGAAGAACTAAGGAGAAAAACAGATTAACTGAGGAAGAAGAGAGAAGTTTTAAACAGAAAATACTAAAAGCCCTCCAGAGGTGAAGAATATAACTGAGATTAATACAGTAGGAGACATCAACAGATTGAAGCAGAGGAATGCATCAGTGAACGGTTGGCTTTGGAAAGCAGTTCTCGTAAGACAGGAAATGTTATGTCAATATGTAATGGGCTTACTATATTTTAATGGTTTACTACAAATGAAAACTGAGACAAGCCTGGACACAGCCCAGCAAATCTCAGCCCTACGCTCTCCTCTGTGAAGTCAGCAGGCAGCCGGTCTAATAGCAGATGCGTGAGGACGCTGCCTGACAGGATGCACAGTGGCCGCCCCTCCATCCTTGGGTCTTCTCATTGTCCATGCTTGTGTTCACACTTGTCCCGATGCTTGTCAGGACAGGTAAGAGAGATTCATTCCTGTCATAGGACTCTGACGTGGGGGTGAGGTCAAGCTAACCTCCCACTCTGGGGATGACAGCCAAGTCAGCAGGCAGCCGGTCTAATAGCAGATGCGTGAGGACGCTGCCTGACAGGATGCACAGTGGCCGCCCCTCCATCCTTGGGTCTTCTCATTGTCCATGCTTGTGTTCACACTTGTCCCGATGCTTGTCAGGACAGGTAAGAGAGATTCATTCCTGTCATAGGACTCTGACGTGGGGGTGAGGTCAAGCTAACCTCCCACTCTGGGGATGACAGCCAAGTCAGCAGGCAGCCGGTCTAATAGCAGATGCGTGAGGACGCTGCCTGACAGGATGCACAGTGGCCGCCCCTCCATCCTTGGGTCTTCTCATTGTCCATGCTTGTGTTCACACTTGTCCCGATGCTTGTCAGGACAGGTAAGAGAGATTCATTCCTGTCATAGGACTCTGACGTGGGGGTGAGGTCAAGCTAACCTCCCACTCTGGGGATGACAGCCAAGAGCAGGGTCGGGCCACCAACAGGAAGTTGGTGAGAGGAAATAGCAGAGGTGGGGGTGTCTGTCGAGCCTGTAACAACAGGACGATGAGCTGAGTCCTCAGAACCTGGAGGACAAACATCCAGGATCAAAGTGCCACAGACTCAATGTCTGGTGAGGTCCCTTCCCAGTTCACACATGGTGCCTTCTCCCCATGTCCTCAAGTGGCGGAAGGGCTGGGAGCACCCTGATCTCATTCATGGGGGGCTCTACCTTCATGACCTTGTCACCCCCAAAGGCCAACACCACCCCCCTGGGCATGTGGATTTGATCTGAGTTTTGGGAGAATACACACTCAGACTGTAGCAGAATAACCCCACAGGATTCATGCTGAGGGCAGGTAGGGGATCAGACTTCATTACTGGGGNAGAAGGGCTGGGAGCACCCTGATCCCATTCATGGGGGGCTCTACCTTCATGACCTTGTCACCACCAAAGGCCAACACCACCACCCTGGGCATGTGGATTTGATCTGAGTTTTGGGGGAATACACACTCAGACTGTAGCAGAATAACCCCACTAAACCGACATACAGGATTCATGCTGAGGGCAGGTAGGGGATCAGACTTCATTACTGGGGGAAGGGGGATGAGCAGTTTGGTCTGAGGTTGAGCCTGGCGAGCTCTCACTAATCTGACTCAACAGGAATCTCAGCTAAAATCGGAGATGAAAAGATAGATTCCGAAGCCTGGGGAGTCAGGGCCTCACTGGGAGCCATTCAGAGGAGCCCGACTAGAGTCTGGTGCTACAGACTGTGACCCNGGAAGGGCTGGGAGCACCCTGATCTCATTCATGGGGGGCTCTACCTTCATGACCTTGTCACCCCCAAAGGCCAACACCACCCCCCTGGGCATGTGGATTTGATCTGAGTTTTGGGAGAATACACACTCAGACTGTAGCAGAATAACCCCACAGGATTCATGCTGAGGGCAGGTAGGGGATCAGACTTCATTACTGGGGGAAGGGGAATGAGCAGTCTGGTCTGAGGTTGAGCCTGGCGAGCTCTCGCCTAATCTGACTCAACAGGAATCTCAGCTAAAATCGGAGATGAAAAGATAGATTCCGAAGCCGGGGAGTCAGGGCCTCACTGGGAGCCATTCAGAGGAGCCCGACTAGAGTCTGGTGCTACAGACTGTGACCCTTCTTTGCTCCAGCCCACTTGTCACTGTTACACTGGTGCAGACTGTCCCTTCTCCACAGTGCAAGGGGGCTCACAGCATTCCTGGACCCCCAGTCCTTCTTGCAGAACTCCACAGATTCTTTCCGAAGCAAGTGACAGGCAGACCTGGGAGAGAACCCAGGTTCATGTCTATCATCAGGACTTGATCACACAATGTGAGTCATGTGAACTGGTTGGTGTCCAGTGCATATAAAGCTCGCTGACACTACACTTCAGTCTGTTATGTGTGTAGGCTTATGTCTGAACAGTGCACACACCATAACACCTCACTGCTAAAAACTGCTAATCAGCACCTGGGCTTTTCAAGTCAGAAGAGTAAAATCACTAATCACAAATCAAATAATGAAAGTCTGAAATATCCCAAGAGTAACTGAAATATGACAAAGTGTGAAAATGCTATTGGAAAACTGGCACCGTATTTTCTCAATACAGACTTGGCACGAACCTTCGATTAATAAGAAACACAGCATCTGCAGAGCACAGAGCAGAGTGCGGCTATGTTCATGGGAAAGCATGCTACCCTGCATGGGCAGAAGCTGCCCAGGAGAGACTTTTCTTCACTGACCCAGCATCTCCTAAGGAACCCTCTGTGCAGGACCACCCTTACTCCCTGGCCCCCTCAAATGATGGCATTTCCCACAGTGGTCGGGGAACTTGGCCCTTGTCCTTCAAGTTCAGAGTCCACCATCTCTGGACAGCTGGGTCTGGAAAAGCACTACTGATGCCAGTCCACACCCCCTGGATCCTTGTCACACAGAATTCCCGCTGCCCTGGGCTTCCCTGGCCTTCCAACCCCACTCAGGAAGTGCTCCAGCCAGGAGAGAGGACGGACCTGCCTCTGAGTTCTGGACAACTGAAAGACTAGCCACTTCTGATAACGAGTTACATGGTCTTCAGGATTGACTGGCAAGGCCCAGTGTCTGAGGATGCTGAGCCCAACTGCCCTGGGTTGCCCATCAGTGGCTTTCTGGGGATGGAGTATGCAGGCGCCCTCCTAGATAACATGTCACAAGTGAAGTACTGTCACTCTTAGTGGACCAGGCTCACTCTGCCTGGTGCACAGCCAGCCAAGACACTGAGATGACAAGGTCACCAGCAAAGAGGGCTTATTCGTGAAGCAGCCAAGTGAGAAGACTGGAGAACACATCTTGGGTCTGCCTCCCAAGATTCATGGATCTGGGGAACTGATGGGACAGTGAACAGGGCCGTGTGGGCACTGTGATTAAAAAGATGCTTACCCATCCTTGTGTACAGGCGTGACTAGGCTCCAGGCCTCTGCATGTTCACAAGGTCACCAGTGCACATGCAGATCCAGGTGAGGAGTTGGTGATCCTATGCCATCTCAACCAGCTCAGCCCAGACTCAATACTGTTGCCTCCAAGTTCATAGAGGACAACTCAGATAAACAGCTTATTGATTAGGCTCTGAACTGCTTGAAGGACATGCAAGCCTTTACAACCTTGATTAAGGATGGCAGGTAGAATGGGTTTAGCTCACAAGTTCTGGGTTCAGTCCCCCCATATCTTGTGATCGTGTCTCAATCTAGGGGAGAGAGGTGGACAGCCTTGGCTACTTTCTGCTGAGAAGGGGAGCAGACCCAACAAGGGCTTGAAGAGTCAAACTGTTCAGCACTCATCTGAGTGTATTTTCTTATTTCTGGTTTCACATTAACACTGACCCCAGCAAACAAATACTTCTTGTGTACCAGCTGTCAAGACAGCCACAGGCCCAAGGCTGGTAACTGAAACTGCAAAGATGTACACTCATTGGCACACAGAATGCCATCCATAGCTAACATTCAGGATATTAGAGGCTTTATCTAGGGAAAGGAGGGGACAGGTGATCAGTCCAATCGATAGGTTACATCTGAAGTTAGTGAAGTTAGCTGTGGTCAGAAAGTTGACCAGTGCAACCAAGGTCTCAGCATGATCTGGTACAGAAACAGGTTTTAGAAGACAGAACCATCGTCAGAGAGATTACCCTCTTCTACCAAAGTAGTAGAAATCCTCATCATTACCTATTTCTACCAAAGCATGAAAGTCCTTCCAAGCCTGGGAGGTTAGAAACAAAGGATTCCCAAAAGAACACATTCTCCTCATAACCTAGCAAGTCATTACATTGCCTTCCAAAGGGTCTGACTTGAATAAAGCTACCACTGCAGGAAACCCACTCACCTTGGTTTCTTTCTTGCAGGTTTTTTTTTTCCCTTGCAGCTTCTGAAAAGCAACTTGAGATCTGTCAGGGTTGCTCTGCCCCTGGGAGCAGCCAGTGTCGGGGATGGAGCTGGAGTCAGCCAGGTTTGGACAACCTTGGTGGAGGTTCTCCTTCTTCAGCATGGTTTCCATTTCCCATTACAGTTCTCTTGAGGGCCTGACCAGCAAGGATGGAGCTGGTCTTCTGGATGTTCATCTTCCAAGATTCAAACCTAGTGGAACCCTGTCTCCTTCTTCAAAAGCGTCACTGGAAAGGCTTTGCTATAGTCTAAAATTGGGGGTCCAGATGTGGCAGAGCTTAGTCACTCCCAGGACCCCCACGGTGTCTTCTGGTGGCAACTGCAATCCTGGTTAGAGCTTCCCCACTCCCATCAGTGGGCAGCTCTCTCTCCTTGAGTTGAAAACCCCAAATATTTAACAGAGGACTGAGAATCTGCCTTTTTCCTGGACACCTTACAGCCTCATTCAGCCAAGAAGTTTGAAGTCAAATACATATGCTGGTCTCAGGTGTCCTCTGTCTCAGTGGTGATCAGAACATTGTCTGCATTCTGGAGCAGGGCTTCCTCTGTTTAGTTCAAGGTCCTCCAAGTCTGGCCAGGACTTCTCCAAGTATTGTGAACTTGTAAGTCCCCAAAGAAATGCTGTCCAACAGTACTGTAGTCTAACTCCTTTATCTCCATCTTCCCACTCAAAAGCAGACTTGGGATTCAAAACTCAAGGGTGTGCAGAGAAGGCCTCCTTCAAGTCCAAAGTGGTCCAAAGAGTTCCTGCACAAAGTCATGAGCAATGTATGGGTTAGGGAGAGCAATGGATTCCTACAACCTATTAAGTGCTCTTTAAAACTCAGCTGTGGAGCAGCCAATCACAAAA
This sequence comes from Neotragus moschatus, assembly GCA_006410615.1. Lineage (NCBI taxonomy): Eukaryota > Metazoa > Chordata > Mammalia > Artiodactyla > Bovidae > Neotragus > Neotragus moschatus. Next base: position 11,421 of record SJYA01010079.1, read on the forward strand.
TGACCAGCATGATCATACTGGGCCATACTGGAGGAAGGCTGTTAGGAGTCTACCCCAAGCTTTACTTCCTCCTTTTTATGGACACTGCATAAAGTCTGGATGCCTGCTCCCTGCAGAGCCTGACTCATATTGCAGTGGCCATTTCCCCTCTTTCTAGCGCCCCCATCCACCCATCTCCCAGACTTGCTCTCTGGGGCTTCTCTCCCAGAACCACCCACAGTAGAGCCTGCAACTTGCAGGTCTGCTCTGGTGGTGCTTTAAGGCCCACCCAGAGTCCAGGTGCGGAGGCTACCCTGGCATTAATTCAGTCTCACCCCAGAGTGGGAGTGAGACTGTCAGGCATGGACAGAAAGCCATCAGGGCTCTTCCCCTGCTGGAGAAAAGCTTTCTCTAGGTTTCTTTAACACCTCCTTGCTACTAACAGTCTCCAAAGAAAGTTTAGAAAGCCAGGTACTTAAAATCAAGTTCCCGGACTCCCAACATTGTAGTGATTTCCCTCTGTAAAGTCAAGTCCCTCCAGGGCTCCATGTGGGAGGCAGCATCACCCTTGGTCACTGTCATTGTCAGTTACCTGGAGCACTGGATATGCCACCTGCTTACCTTCCTTAAGAGTCTCAGCATGGGACACTATTCCAGGGTCCCTCCTGCCTGTAGTATGCACATTAGTGTGGTCGCACCATCAGGTGCCCCATTCGAGTGGAGGTTTGAGGCCTCCTACCTTTTGCCAAGTTCCCCATGTGGGCATCAATTTGGTTCACTCTTCCCTGGGTTCAGGCAGCTGCCAGCCTGTTTCATTCAGGCCTGTTTCATTCTCCATTGTTCCCTTTTCTCCTGAAACTGGTTCCTGCAAGGGTCATTACAAACTTAAGGCCATTCCAACAAGTTGAGACACTGGCATCCTTAAAACCCCTCTCTTCTTTCGCAGCTTCTTCTGTTTGTCAGAGTTGTTCTGACTAATGAGAATCATTGGGACCATTTTTAATTCTCTGGGTCCTCATGGTCTGTATCTGTACTGCCAGTAGGCTTTACAGATCCTGCCTAGAAATTCTGAAGCCTCCTCATTCAGCTTCTGTTTTACCTTCTGTACTTTATTAAGGCTTCTTTGCTTTGGCTTCCTCTTCACAGTCCTACAAGAATGCAATCTCTTTAATGTTCATTTTTCATCCTGTCCCCAGTACTCACATCCCAACTGGGATCTGCTGTTCATACAGCTACACTTGGCTGCAGCCCGAGCTGGGTCACTAGGGTTTCTGTGTGAAGCCCATCTGCCTCCTTCTGAGCTTTATCCTGCACTATTCTACATTCTTCTGAAGTGAGAAGTGTGTTTAATACACTTTGAACATCTGCACAGTTCAGGCTGAAGATTGCAAGAAGGAAAAAAAAAGATTGAAAAAATGTTTCTATTCCCTTGGGGTCATTTCTGTAAGTTGGCATTTTATTCTTTCAAATAAACTCAAAGTTGCAGAAGAAGAGTGGACCCAGATCCACCCCACTCACCTCATATTCATGCCCCCAAAGGGAACTTGCTTTAACAGATGTTGCCCCACCTGAGTTTGGGTAGCTTTCTGGCCCAGTCAGGTGCCCAGGTAGGTTAGATTGACAGCAAGTCATCCTCCTCTTCATTAGTTCAGTTCAGTACAGTTGCTCAGTCATGTCCGACTCAGTGACCCCATGATTCACAGCACTCCAGTCCTCCCTGGAGGGGAGTTGAACTCCATCTTCAACTCCTGGAGTTCACCCAAACACATATGCATCGAGTCGGTGATGCCATCCAGCCATCTCATCCTCTGTCATCCCCTTCTCTTCCTGCCCCCAATCCCTCCCAGCATCAGAGTCTTTCCCAGTGAGTCAACTCTTCACATGAGGTGGCCCACTTCACTCAGTCATGTCCACCTCTTTGCAACCCCATGGACTGTAGCCTACTAGGCTCTTCCCTCCATGGGATTCTCCAGGCAAGAGTACTGGAGTGGGTTGCCATTTCCTCNAAAAAAAAAAAAGTCACTCAGTCGTGTCCAACTCTTTGCAACCCCATGGACTGTAGCCTACTAGGCTCTTCCCTCCATGGGATTCTCCAGGCAAGAGTACTGGAGTGGGTTGCCATTTCCTCCTCCAGGGAATCTTCCTGACCCAGGGATCAAACCCAGGTCTCCCCCATTCCAGGCAGACGCTTTAAACTCTGAGCCAAGGAAGCCCTATTTAAAGCCTTGACATACTCCTTTTCCTATTTGGAACCAGTCTATGTTCCATGTCCTGTTCTAACATTGCTTCCTGACCTGCATACAGATTTCTCAAGAGGCAGGTCAGGTGGTTTGCTATTCCCATCTCTTTCAGAATTTTCCACAGTTTGTTGTGATCCACACAGTCAAAGGCTTTGGCATA
>SJYA01010081.1:0-13981 GCA_006410615.1 Neotragus moschatus
CTGAAAAAATATGGGTCTTCCCCGACGTGGCAAAGCTGTAGTCCCTTTCTCATTATCCTTCCTGTCACTTGGGGCTTCCACCGTCTCCTTGCCAACCTCATCTCTGAGACGCTCCATCCCGGGGCAGAGTAGTGGTCTGCAAATGTGGGTAACATCTCTCGGTGTGATGGGATGAGCTTGCCAAGTAATCCCCAGGGGCTGGGACCCATAGAGAGGCAGAAATGCTGTGCTGCGGTGCTGGCAACCGAGCAGCAGGGCTAAGCCTTGCAGCTGAGGCCCTCTGTGCTCCATTGTGTTTCCTCTGCCCGTTTCCTAGCCTGCCCTGGAGGAAGCAAGCTGACAGTGAGGGCAGGTCTTGGTGGTCTCTGGGGCCACCTAACAACATAACTGTGGGCCCAGCAGTCTCTGGGCCTTTGCCCCTTTTCCTCTCCTTGGGCTTCCATGGCCTCCAGCTCTCCAAGAATACCTTCTGAAGAGCTGGGAGAATCTGGCTACACACGTGGCCAGCTCCTCCGGCAATGGAGGGTCTACGGGTGTCATGGTTTTATTTCAAGTGTCTGCTGATCTGGAACCTGCAGGGAACAAGAACCCCCACTCTGGCATGTGTGGTCCCTGGGAGGAGAAGACCTGGGGCATTGCGGTGTCATAGGAATGTGTTGTAGGATGTAAAAAGAAAAAGATATCCTGTGATGCTAGGCTTGGTGAAGGGGATCAGCAGCAGATCGTTGATCAGATCAGAGGCAACAGGACTGAAATAACTATTACTCAGTTGCTTAGTTTTGAAGGATTAAAGAGACACACATGCTGGCTGTCTTTAAATACAGGTCTGGTCAAAGGAAATCAGGCTACTCCATCAGCTGCAGACATTTTATCACAAGCCTGAAATGGAACAGAGGCAATTTTGGCTTTGACTCACCTACGCAGTTATCGCAAAGGCTACAGTGAGAGGCACGAGGGGGCCGGAAAATCTTGCAGGTGAAACAATATTTAAGTTTCACAGTCTGGCCATTGATGATGACTTCTTTGGTTCTGGGAGGTGGGCGGTACCCCCCTGAACTGGTGCCGTTTGCGATATCTGTGGAGAAAAGAAAAAAACGAGCACAGGCACTTAACACAGCAGGTGAACTCTGCAGGATCCAGCCCCCAGGAGGCCTGGAGTCTGCATTTCCAAGTGCAAGGCCCACAGGCACCTGACCCCTGACACACAAATGCGGGAAGACACAGCGCGCCCTCCCCCAGCCTTTACGCTCTTTTGGAGCCTGGGACTGCAATAAGGAATCCAGGCATGAGGGAGAGACCAGGTGACTGAGCTCTGGCCAACGGGGTGCTGCACACGTGGCCCCATCCAGCTAATGGGAGCCTCCCTTGAGCCACACCCACTCTTCCCCCTTCTATCCCAGGTCACCTTGGAGATACAAACTAGGGCCCCTGAATGATTAAGCCCCCGTGACTGCCTCACTGGGCCATACTGTTACTTGTGCACCAAAATCCTTCCCCAGTTAGCATTGTCTTAATTAACGTTGTTGCTCAGTTGCTTCCCTGGAGAAGGAAATGGCAACCCACTCCAATATTCTTGCCTGGAGAACTCCATGGACAGAGGTGCCTGATGGGTTATTGCCAGGAGCCAGCCTGAGGAACTTCGCCGGTGGCAAAAGTCATGAGGAAGGAGGCTCAGCATACGCAAAGGTGGGATCGAACCTCAGGAGACCCCTGTTCCTGAGCATCTACCCCCCAAACCAGAGTCTGCCTACTTTACTGCTTCATGCTCTCACCTACACCTCTGACTTTACGGGGGGCTGTTCCCCACCACCTCTCTTGGAGAAGGAGTTAACTTACAGCTCCAGTTAATAAAAATTCCTGGGCGTGACAAGAGTGTTTCAACTTACAAACTCCTCTGAAGTTTCTCTAGCCTGCCTGAGCAGGTTCATTGGGCCACGTGATTTTTCACAGCCTCCCAACTGTGAGAGGCATGAGATGCTTTAAACTTTCTAAATACAGACTCTTTTGAGAAGTTAGAAAGTTATTAGTATAGTATTAGTGGTGAAGGGTTTTTCATTTATTGGGCCAATGTTTGCTGCTAAGTCTCCATATCTCCTGACCTTATACAAATATATAACTAGCATATAGGAGAAATAAGTATTAACCTTTAAGATTAATCATGTTAAACCTTGCTGCTGCTAAGTCGCTTCAGTCATGTCCGACTCTGTGCGACCCCATAGACGGCAGCCCACCAGGCTCTCCCATCCCTGGGATTCTCCAGGCAAGAACACTGGAGTGGGTTGCCATTTCCTTCTCCAATGCATGAAAGGGAAAAGTGAAAGTGAAGTCGCTCAGTTGTGTCCGATTCTTTGCGACCCCACAGACTGCAGCCTATCAGGCTCCTCTGTCCATGGGATTTTCCAGGCAAGAGTACGTTAAACCTTAGGCTAAGTAAATTCCTTTCCTAATTGTAACCCACTACACCCTCACCCTATAGGAATGCAACTTTATCTGGTACCTTTGGAGGGTGGCGCCTGGCTTAAGAAAAATCACCCCTGGAAGAACAAGTTTTCTGGTTGACTGACCGTTATCAGAAAGAAAGGGCCATAAAATGTCAGCAGGCCTCATGGCCAGAAGATGATGTAAAGCCCCTAAGACCTTTGTATATATTTGTATGAAGCACCTGATTTTGACAAGGCTCAGGTCTGCTGACCCCACATGACTTTGTATTCTATCTCTATGTATAACAAAAAGTATGTAAGCAAACCTGGAAAATAAAGAAATTGGATCAGTTCCTGGAAAGACTGATTCCTCCGTGTCATTCTTTCTTGTTATCCATTTTTCTGGCTGAATTCCCATCTGGAGCATGGATGCTCGCCAAACTTGCTAATTATGCCTGGGCTTCTAAGATCTGACCGGGGAGGCCTTAGTGTCTCCTCTCCTTCAGGAGAATGGAAAGACGCCTGTGGCCTACGTAGGTGGTGCAAACCTCTTGTCTCGAGGTTTTATTGGTATTCCACGTAAACCAAGTTATTCAGCCTCTTTTCTCCACTAATTTTCCTACTACACTATTCTTTCCTAATCTCTCTTTATATTTCTAATTAAATAGTTCTTTCTTAGGACGCCGACTCTGTCTCCCCTTCGAATTCCCTGGATCCACCGGGGCTGGACCCTGGCAGGTTATAGTCCATGGGGTCACAAAAAGTTGGATATGACTGAGTGTCTGTTTTGGACACTTTCAGTCCCTAAGTCTCTGACTCTTTGCGACCACATGGACTATAGCCCACCAGGCTCCTCTGTCCCTGGGATTCTCCAGGCAAGAATACTGGAGTGGGTTGCCATTTCCTTCTCCAATGCATGAAAGTGAAAAGTGAAAGTGAAGTTGCTCAGTCCTGTCCGATTCTTCATGACCCCATGGACTGTAGCCTACCAGGCTCCTCCGTCCATGGCATTTTCCAGGCAAGAGTACTGGAGTGGGTTGCCATTTCCTTCTCCACCTGCTTTAGCAGGCAGGTTCTTTACTACTTAGTGCCACCTGGAAAGCCCCAACTAAATCATTCAATGTACATTAAAAAAAAATACTTTCTGTAGTTTATTGTCTGACCAGCATCTTTAATTTTTTTAGAACCAGTTTTCAAAATGTTAAAGAAAATACTATTTTTTAAAGTTTCTTTTAATGTTGTAACTTTATAATCTTATAACCTCCCTGAGTTCACATAAGAATCACCCAGGAAGCTTCTCAAACTCCCCTAGCACAGGGACCTGCCCCAGATCCAATAAATCAGAATCACCCCTGGTGACTGTAATGTGCTGTAGGGCCTAGAGCCCTTGCTCCACAAGAAGATAAAACACTCTTTTCATCTAGACTCCTCACAGCCATAAAGAATTGAGGGCAGCTAGCAGTGGAAACAGGAGGCCACGGGTCAATGGAAAAGAGTGAGAATATCTGTGAGGGCTTCAGCAGAGACTCCGCGGCTGATAAACAGGTGGAGCAAAGCCTGGTGGGTAGAGGGAATCTTGGGAAACTTCACAGTGTTCTTCAAAAACAGAGATGGAAACACTAAAGGTAGCTGTTCATTTAACGCAGAAACTTTCAGACAGTGACAGCTGCAACATACTTTTGGTAAATTTCCAAAGTGATAGGAAGGAGTCTCACGATCCACTCAGCTCTCCCCACCCCCCACCCCACAAACTCAACCTGGGCAGAAATTGCATGGAGAGCTTTCAAAACTACTGATGCTACTGACCCACCCTCAGATATATATATATATTTTTTGATGTCCTTGGAGGGGTGAAGCCTGCCATCAGAGGTTTTAAGAGCTCCTCATGTACGGAAATTTACAGCCAGAGCTGAGAACCTCCATTGCAGGGCCTGGTCACTGGGGTCCACACAGAATCCACACTGACTGAGAGCTTGTCAGAGATGTGAGCTGTCTCTCAGTCCCGCCCTTAGCTGCCGAGGTTACCGTGCCCCCTCCCCACCAGCGGGGAGGGTGTCACCCATCTTGAAGTTTGAGAACCTAGCTCCTGGATGCCTGTAAACACTGTCCATCCACACATCACGTGTGCCTCTGAACCTCACGTGCCTCTTTGTTTTGTACCCCTATATACTCATGTACATGGTAGAAAGCTAAACTTATAGAACACAGAAACCTAGAAAAACTCTGTGGGCAGGAGGGGGCCACTTCACACAGCACAGTCAGTGCCCCAAGCATCTTCATGGAGAACCTGGTGACCAGGAACAGCCAACGGTCTCTGCAGAGCGGCACCCTTGGTGCCTCCAGGCTGCTCTCACTCACAGAATTCACAAGTCAGGATTTCAGGAGGTGCCTCATTTACCACAATCTTCTTTTTATCCCCCTCTCCTAACTACCCAAGACTTTATCGTGCTCTTTGCATCTTCAGTTCAGTTCAGTCGCTCAGTTGTGTCCGACTCTTTGTGACCCCATGAACCGCAGCGTGCCAGGCCTCCCTGTCCATCACCAACTCCCAGAGTTTACCCAAACTCATGTCCATTGAGTCGGTGATACCATCCAGCCATCTCATCCTCTGTTGTCCCCTTCTCCTCCCGCCTTCAATCTTTCCCAGTATCAGGGTCTTTTCCAATGACTCACTGCTTTGCATCAGGTGGCCAAAGTATTGTAGCTTCAGCATCAATACTGCCAATGAATATTCAGGACTGATTTCCTTTAGGACTGACTGGCGTGACCTCCTTGATCTCTTTGAATCTTAGACAATTCTTAAAAAAATTTTTTTTTTAAATTCTTATAGTGAATGGGTAAATGGCACAGAACAGGGTCAGGGACAGAGTGAGGAACAGCCCTTCTACTTTACCTCTCCACTGAGGACAGTCATTCTACTTGGAATAATGAAACAGCGGGACTGTTATAAACCAAAGACTCTGCATGGCCTTGCCAGTCAGGACACCCTCTCTTGGCATATCCTCCACCTGCCTGGCACCCCAGGTGGCTGCCCCATGAAACGACAGAGTTCAGCAGGCACCAGAGAAGCACCAGCTTCCAAAGCATGTACACTGGGAGGAGGGTAGCATCCCAACTGATTCTGTGATGAGAAAACAAAGAGGCAATGGGGCTGTGTACTTCCTGGAGCATCAGGGTAAAACTAACTGGCTTTGAACACATCAAAGATAAGGTCAGAGCTCTTCCAGTGCCAACGGAATGCCACTGAGGTCTAAATTAATTATGACTTTGCCTCACTAGCCTTATGTCAGCTGTGAAATCTATTGTATCTCTTCAGCTCTTGCAAACATGGAAAGCTAGAAAAACTAGGAAAACCAGAGAGTCAGATACAGGTTTAAAAGTAACAATCACCCAATCAATAACACTTGTGTTACTTTAACCAGAATAGTTTAAAAACTGCTTTGGTAAGAAAAATATTTTAAGAAGCAGAGATGACAAACTTATTCACACTAGAATGACTCCTAAAAAACCCCAGTTTTAAGTAGCGTGTGTGCTAAGTCTCTTCAGTTGTGTCTGACTCTTTGCTAACCCATGGAGTGCAGCCCTCCAGGCTCCTCTGTCCATGGGATTCTCTAGGCAAGAACACTGAAGTGGGTTGCCATTCCCTTCTCCAGGGGGTTTTCCCGACCCAGGGATGGAACCTGCATTTCAAAAGTCCACTGCACTGGCAGGAGGGTTCTTTACCACTGGCGCCACCTGGGAAGCTGAATGGTTTACCTTTATAAATGATTCCCTATTTAATATATGCAAAATACCGCACCAGAGGCAGCGGAGGACCCATAAACAACAGAGATGTCGCGTGAGCAGCGGTGAGCGAGGGGAACTGCTGGATGTTGGATGAGCCGTGAGTCTCCGGCCACCCCGGTCTTGCTGTCCTCCCAGCCTTCAGAGCCTGCTTCCTCAGTGCACATCTGGCGATGGAGACCCCCCAGCCTCTGGTGAGGCCCCAAGGTCATCCGTGTGGGATGGTCCTTCTCTTCCTGCCGCACAATCTCACCTGAGTCCGGGGCTGTGGCCTCCCTGGGCCCCGGAACAGGCCCTGCTGTTCAGGCTCCCAGCATCTCTTCTCTGCTCGGGCCGTCCTGTTCTCTGGATGTGCCACATCCTAGAAGGTCCACTTCAAGCCTCTCCTGTGCAAATGTGCTGAGGGCACTTGCTTCCTTGGGCTCTCACTGCACCTGATTGCATGTTTATCCAGCCAACAGATCTGTGTTGTGCTCGTAGGTGCCAGCTGGGTGCTGGGAGCCGGGGATGTTGCAGGAACTTAACAGCTGGAGAGGCTCGCAGGCCCAAGGGGAGACCCTCTACTGGGGCAGTGACCATGAGGGTTTATCTCAAAGTCTTCCCCCAGATGTGGTGCCAGGGGCGGGGATGAGGCCTGACCACTTTCGTGTTCCCGCTGTCTTGCAGAGGGTCCAGCACACAGTAGGTCCCCAGGAACTGCCTGCCAAATGGAAGGCCAGTTGTCCTGGCTGGTCTGGAGGAAGGATGCAGGAAGCACGGGGTCGGTGTCCCCGGTTCCGCATGCCCACCAGTCAGAGTCATATAGCTCGGGGACTCGCCCCACCCCCAGGAGTTCCCCTCTCAAGGTCCTTTTGAGGCTGTTGCTCCTCTTTACTGGTCCTCTCTCTCTCTTTCTAAAAACATTTGACTGCTTCAGGTCTTAATTGTGGCACACAGGATCTCTTTAGTTTCTCCGGGGCACGTGGGATCATACTTCCCCAGTCAGGGATTAAACCTACATTCCCCGCATTGCAAGGCAGATCCTTAACAACTGGACCACCAGGGAAGTCCCTTTACATGTCCTCCTTACATTTTTTGCTGGTCCAGAGACGCATTTAGTCATCGCCACCTGGAAGGAGCGGGCAACATAGGTAGCTGTGTATCTCAGTTCAGTCCAGTTCAGTCTCTTATGTCCAACTCTTTGTGACCCCATGGACTTCAGCACGCCAGACTTCCCCATCCATCACCAACTCCTGGAGTTTCCTCAGACTCACATCCATCGAGTCGGTGATGCCATCCAACCATCTCATCCTCTGTCATCCCCTTCTCCTCCTGCCTTCAATCTTTCCCAGCATCAGGGTCTTTTCCAGTGAGTCAGTTCTTTGCATCAAGTGGACAAAGTATTGGAGCTTCTGCTTCAGCATCAGTCCTTCCAATGAATATTCAGGACTGATTTCATTTAGGATGGACTGGTTGATCTCCTTGCAGTCCAAGGGACTCTCAAGAGTTTTCTCCAACACCACAGTCCAAAAGCATTAATTCTTTGGTGTTCATCTTTCTTTATNACAAAGTATTGGAGCTTCTGCTTCAGCATCAGTCCTTCCAATGAATATTCAGGACTGACTTCATTTAGGATGGACTGGTTGATCTCCTTGCAGTCCAAGGGACTCTCAAGAGTTTTCTCCAACACCACAGTCCAAAAGCATTAATTCTTTGGTGTTCATCTTTCTTTATAGTCCAACTCTCATATCCCTACATGACTAATGGAAAAACCATAGCCTTGACTAGATGGACCTTTGTTGGCAAGGTAATGTCTCTGCTTTTTAATATGCTGTCTAGGTTGGACATAGCTTTCCTTCCAAGGAGTAAGCATCTTTTAATTTCATGGCTGCAGTCACCATCTGCAGTAATTTTGGAGCCCCTCAAAATAAAGTCTGTCACTGTTTTCATTCTTTCCCCATCTATTTGCCATGAAGTGATGGGACTGAATGCCATGATCTTAGTTTTCTGAATGTTGAGTTTAAGCCAACTTTTTCACTCTTCTCTTTCACTTTCATCAAGAGGCTCTTTAGTTCTTCTTCTCATTGTATTTCAGAGTACCTCCAAATTGTTGTTTCTTTCACATAATACATTCAACTGTTGCCCCAGACCAATGGCTTCCTAGCGTGCCCAAATAAAGGGCAGATGGGATAATGGGGCTTTGAAACCCAAGGCTTCAAACACCCACCTGAGGACAAAATACATGCCCCTTCGACATTCACAGTGGCTTCAGGGGCTGATCATGACCTGCTCCTCAGCTGGAAGGATAGCAAACACCTGGGGCTGCACCTTGGGGCCCAGTGGGGGAGTTCCTGATCTAATCCTCAGTTACTCTGTGGTTTGGGTTTTGGCTTTTGCTGTTGACCACAGTGGTGCCTCTGCTTCTTAGACCTGCTCTTTGTGGTTTACAACGCAGCTGTTGAAAAAGAATAGTCAAAGTCTGCAATAGCTAATGGGTAAAGAACACTAGAATTTGGGGGGGGGGAACCTCTAACAGTTTTGCAAGTTTATATGAGTCAGTATTTTTCAAGGACGTTTTTATACACTAGCATTTTGAAAAAAAACTTAAAAGGTTGAAATGGTCTTCTGTTTCATAAAGTCCTTGCCCCCACCACCCCTCCAAATGGCTGGGAGTTGTTGGCACAGGGACAGAAACAGTCACAGAATTTCTGTCTAGTATTAACCTCGCAGTCAGCCTACAGGCAAAGAATTAAGAGACCTGGGGAGAGGGGATGGGAGGCTGATGTGTTCAGGGACACAAACTGGCCTGCTCACTAGGCTTTTCACTCACAGAGAAATCCTGTGCCTCCAGAGGTCTTAAGTAAGTTGTCTGTTAATATCTGCCTATTTCAAAGCCACTCTCCAAAAAGCAAGCCATCTTTTCTTGGGAGGAATCAGAGTGCTAACACGTCGAGAGACCCATTTGTCTGCCGTCTGATTTAATCCTGCCCCAAATTCAGGGGGGAAATGGATGAGCTTTAAAAGTCGCTGAAATCCACCATGAAAAGTAACACAACTCCACTTTTTTTATGGCCCACAGTGTGCAGCACGTGAGATCTAGTTCCCTGACTAGGGATTGAACCCACGCCCCCCACAGTGGGAGCATGGAGTCTTAACCACTGGACTACCAGAGCAGTCCCTGAAATTCCACTTTTTAAAAATGCATATGGGAAAAAGAAATCCCAATTTGCAAAAAAAAAGTAGATTAAGATTCTTTTATCAAAAAGACACAGAACAGCATCATACCCTGATGTACAGATGTTTTACAGACCATTCACTAGCTGACAACCTGTCTGCCAGACCGGGAAGAATCAAGATAAAGCATCTCTGCATTTGGGTACAGTCACAGGAACCATATGATTTGCTTTATACGCAAGCCTCCATGACTATACCAATTGCACGTGCTGGAGGACAGCTGTTGGATCTTACGAACCTGCAGTTTTCATAAGGCTCATTTCATTGACGCTCTGAAGCATCTGGGACACAAACCACCCAACCCTGGAATGGCTGATCTATCACAAAATGGCTATTTTTAGAGCCATTTAAAGCAATCTCTTAGCTAACAGTTTGTAAACTTCCAAGTTTACAGAAAAATGTTAAAAATGACGATGTCAGACAAGTCAACCTTTATTACTTTTAAGTGCTTGGGAGAAAAGGCAGGAGAAATGCTGGTCTGTCTACAGATAGGTGGTCAGGTTCCCACTCAAGAGAGTAAAAATGTGGACTTTTTCTCACAAGTATTTTGGGTGGCAGCATCTTTGCTTCTACAAATATTTAAATACAAAAATGCATATGAGGGTTCATGGAGGGTGACAGTCATCTTCCTCCAGTTAAAAGCTTTGCCAAGTCCAGCCTGGACGGGAGGGGGGTTTGGGGGAGAATGGATACATGAATGTATGGCTGAGTCCCTTCGCTGTTCACCTGAGGCTATCACAACATGGTTTGTTAATTGGCTATACCCCAATAAGAAATAAAAAGTTAAAAAAAAATAAAAGCTTTGTAAGTCACTTTGTCTTAAGCGTTTGCCTTCAAGGACTGAGTTAAGGCTCAGGCAGGCAGAGTTTCAAAGCTGAATCACATGTCAGGCAGTCAGGGGGTGTCCTTTCCTTAGTGGGGCTCTTCCCAAGGAGGAGCAGAGAGTGTCTGCAAAGCCAGACGGAAAGAACAAGGGAAGCCGACGAGGGGGGCCAGAGGCAAGGGCAGGCCCTGCGTCGCCGGAATGAGTGCTGCAAGGAACGGAAGACACATGACATCCAGGCCAGGTATGCTTTCCAGAGAGTTCACTCACTCTCTTAACACCCACGAGAGCTGGAGGCACCCTGGCGGGCAACACAGACCGTCAAGGAGGCCTGGTCTCTGCCTTCAAAGAGTCTGCAGTCTAGTGGAGGGACGGATATGAATTATAACCACACGGCTGAAGGCTCGTAAGGCACAGATGAGTCAGAGTAGCAGGGAAGACTGCCTGGTGTGGGGCTTCTGCCCGGAAGAGGGGGCGTTGGAACCAGGATCTGAAGGACCACTGAGGTGGGCTTCCCTAGGCAACGTGTGTGTGTCGGGCGGGAGGGGGGGCTACTTGGTTGTGTATGTATGTATGTATGTGTGTACGAGTGTGCATGCACACTGGGAGCGGGAGCAGGGCATTTTGGGTGAGAGAGTAAGTAACTTGTTTCTAGTCCTGAGACTGGAGGCAGGTGGTATATCTGGAATCCAAGGGAGGCCAGTGTGACCAGGATCAGAATGACCAGGGGACAGTTCCAGGGGAGGAGGCTGGGGCTAGGTGGCCCAGCGCCCTGTAGTCCAGTTTGGGGTGTTGGCCTTCAGCCTAAATGCAAAAGGAAGCTTGATTGTTAGTTTCACGTCAGCTTGGCTAAGCTCTGTGCCCAGATGTTCATCAAACACCAGCCTAGGTGTCACTGCAGGTAGTTTTAGGTGAGATGAGCATTTAAATCGGTAGACTTCGAGTAAAGCGGATTGTGGGCCTCAGCCAATCAGTTGCAGGCCTTAAGAACAAAGACGGAGGTTCCCCAATGCAGAAGAAATTCTCCTCGAGACAGCAATGGAAGAAACCTCCTCTGGGTTTCCAGCCTGCTGCCCGGAGTAATTTGGACTCAAGACTACAACAACTCTTGCCCGACTTTTCAGCTTACCCAACAAATTTCAAACTTGCCAGCCCCCACAAGTGCATGAGCCAATTCCTTAAAAATAAATCTATGGATTTATTTTTCTATAACTCCTGTTATCTACAGCTCCTGTTGGTTCTTTTTCTCCAGACAGAGAACCCTAACATAGAAGCCAAGGAGAGTTCTATGCTGTGTAGGAATTAAAAATATCACACTGACTGCAGTTTCAAAGATGGATTGGATGGGGGGAGGGGGAAGCAAGATGGATTTAGGACCAGTTAGAAGGGATTTGAAATATAAGCTAGAGATGAAATTGTTCTGCAACATGGTGGTGCTGTGACGATGGAGAGAAATAAATGGATTAAAGAAATATTGAAATGGCAACATCAGTTATCTCCTTGCAAGGAGATCAAAGCAGTCAATCCTATAGGAAAGCAGTCAATCCTATAGGAAATCAGTCCTGAATATTCATTGGAAGGACTGATGCTGAAGCTGAAACTCCAATACTTTGGCCACCTGATGCAAAGAACTGACTCATTAGAAAAGACCCTGATGCTGGGAAAGATTGAAGACAGGAGGAGAAGGGGACAACAGAAGATGAGATGGTTGGATGGCATCACCGACTCAATGGACATGAGTTTGAGCAAGCTCCAGGAGTTGGTGATGGACAGAGAAGCCTGGTGTGCTGCAGTCCATGGGGTCACAGAGTCGGACACGACTGAGCGACTGAACTGAACTGAACGTCAGTTATTAATGGATGTGGTAAACAAGTGACTAGATGAACTTCAGGATTTGTGGGAAGGTGCAGTGAGGATGGGAGATCACCTCCTGGTATTAAGCGGGAGGAATCACCATACGAGCAGGTGTGTATACAGACCAGGACCTCAGAGGAAGGGCCAAGGCTGGAGATAAACGTCCGACAGTGGCACAGGGGAAGAAGGTAGCGTCAGAAGGTGTGGGAAGGCAAGAGGGCCAAGGGCTGAGCCTTGAGGTGCTCACGCCTATGTGTGAAAGCAAGGAGTGCCCAGCAGATGGAAGGAGGGCACAGTGTGGCTGCGTCCCTTAGTGTGTGCCATCTGCTCTCAGGAAAACCCGAATACTGGCTTCCCTTCGGGAGACTGAGCATCAGCACAGCAAAGACACTGGAAAGGAAGCCCAGGCTTTCCCCAGCGTGCTTAGCTCTCCTGCCACCCGAGGACACCCCCTTTCTGCAGTGCGGGGCAGGGAGACAATGTGTCGTGTGGCACACCAGCAGAGGAAATGAAACGCAAGAGACGGGAGCTGGTGGGGACCTTAGGAAAAAGAGGGTGAGGCTGTGAGAGACGCGTGGATGCCAGGGTGGATTGGGAAGCAACTGCACCCCCTGGGGCTGGACTGAGAGCCCTGGAAACAAACCCGATTGCTGGCTGGTGAGAGGGGATTAACCATCATGCCCATGTGCACGGAGATGGCAAGAGCCTGGGGCTGGCCACCATAAGAGACCACAGAGTCATCTAAAGATGCAGAGATCTAGAGAGGAATTCCCAAGCAGGGATGAAGGTACCTACGACAAATTCCTGGGGATGGCGAGCTGCAAGGGGACCCGGCATCTTCCATAAAAGAGACTGGCCTGCCTGATGGAGGCGCGGGTGATGGTGGTGCTGGGTACCAACTTTATTTCACTGAGGCTCAAACCTGTTCTGGTGGTCCCGCCTTCAGGGGCACAGCAGGGCCAGCAAAGCTGGCTGTGGGGACCATGGCTGCCTAGGAAGTCCTCAGCGATCAGAACTGAACAGGGCAGGAGCCATGCTCTCTGGCTCTGAGAGGGAGGGACGCCAAGCCCCTCACTTGCATAAGTTGAGAAGTCAGANCTGTTCTGGTGGTCCCGCCTTCAGGGGCACAGCAGGGCCAGCAAAGCTGGCTGTGGGGACCATGGCTGCCTAGGAAGTCCTCAGCGATCAGAACTGAACAGGGCAGGAGCCATGCTCTCTGGCTCTGAGAGGGAGGGACGCCAAGCCCCTCACTTGCATAAGTTGAGAAGTCAGAAGTGGTGGGAATGCTTACATTATGAGCTCTGATAGGTGAAGAAGGGGGAAATGATGAGTGTAAAGGGCAAACCCACATTTCATAAAGAGGCTCGGGCTTGACCTTGCCTCCCTTGCACGCGGTTTTGAGTTGCAGGAGGTAATTGCACTTAGAAACCACAGAGGAGTGGGGCTTCTTCTAGACTTGGTCAGAAAGCTTGTGGGCTGGATCTCCTTTCGGGGAGAACTTTGTCAAGAAGAGAGCATTTGTCAGATGAGAACCTTAATAGGCATTTCTTAGCCCCATGGAAACTTGACTACTTAGGACTTTAACAAGAGATTGAGAAAAACACAATAGAAGTATTTCTAGAGAGTTGGGCAATGCAGCCTTTTTCTGTCTACTTCATAGAAAACAGAAAGGGTAGCCTCAAAGAATGGGCTTTAGGTGCTATTCAGTACTCATTTGAATATGTATTAGGTACTTCAGTTCAGTTCAGTTCCGTTGCTCAGTCGTGTCCGACTCTTTGAGACCCCATGAATTGCAGCACGCCAGGCCTCCCTGTCTATTACCAACTCCTGGAGTCCACCCAAACCCATGTCCATCGAGTCAGTGATGCCATCCAGCCATCTCATCCTC
>SJYA01010084.1:0-13390 GCA_006410615.1 Neotragus moschatus
GTGCCCTGGATGCTCTGGCTGAAGCTACATGCGCGCATGCTGTGAAATCTTGACAGTCAGAAGCATGCTTGAAAGCTGCCAGTAACTCTTCTGCTTCTTCCGCGGTGGAGGCTCAAGGTCCTCCATGAGGCTAACATAATGCTTTGTTTAGGGAAAAACACACATGGGGCACTTTAATTAGACAAAGGTAAAGTAAAATCTTCTTTCAAAATGAAAATAAGAAAAAGAGTTACATCTGTGAGACCTGTGTCGGGGTCAAAAGTTTAGAGGGAGCCTTGGTGATTCTTCCCTCCATGCCTCCAGAGGGTTGAGGGCTGGATCGGGTTAGGAGAAACCCACCTGTTCAGGGCTCTTTCTCTAGAGGCTCAGGGGAACACAGCAGGGTAGGGCTCCTCCATGGAGGAACTGGAGTTCAGGCCGCACCTCATAATATGCACTTGCATTGTAATTCCTTTCTCATTTCACAGGCTTGCAGTTAACGTTGTAGAAACTACAGAGAATGAAAGGACAGCTCCTTGTGTTTACAGGAAAGCAAAATCGAGGGAGCCGCAGCTCCAAGGAAAGGCAGCCTTGACTAAACCAGAGGCAACCTGAAAGGACTCAGAAACCCAGGAAGGCAGGGCAGAGTGTATTTGATGAAATGGTGCAGACGGTAAGGGCTGTGCAGATCCTGAAAAGGGAGAGAATGCTGTATGATGGAGGGATCAGGGAAGATGGCCGGATTGCTCCCTGGAATATGTACAATTGGGAAGCTGGGAGCAGAGAGGACTTTGCTGGCAAAGGCTCCAGGTGAGCAAAAGTGTCACAGTGACCCATTTCATAAAAAGTAAATTCCATCTGAGAACATCCTTTGATACATTTTTTGTGCCAATTCAGTAGCAAAGATACTGTCTCCTTATGAAAAGTTTGGAACCAATTTGTCAGCCAAAAGCTGACCCACCACACACACACACACACACACACACACACACACAAACACACAAACACACACACTGAGTAGTCGCTGAAAGAGAGTATATCTGTCTCACTCTCAAGTTTGTGTGTTTTTTTTCCCCCTTCATAAGCTTGAATGCAAAATTATGCCTTCAGATTTCTTTCGATCCAAGTCCCGTGGTTCTGCTTAATAAGATTCAGATTTTCATTTTTCCCATCTCAGGAACTGAAGAAAGAGAAGTCTCTGGGGGTTGGCCCTGCTTGAATTCTCAGCAGACTTGACAACGGATAAGTTCAAACATTATGGCCTCCAGTCATTTTCTAAAACAAACAAAACCAAAGCAAGCCTCCTAGGCTCTTTCACGAGTTACAGGACTACGATCCTCTCCCTCTCATTTTCCCTGCCTTCATTTTTTTTTTTTGTTTCCTTCCCTCCTCCACATATTCTTCAAAAACATGTGAGTCATACGTACACTTGGAACTCGACTGACTATTCCCCACTTATCAGTGTGAAATGTCAGTAAGCAAATTAAGTGAAAGTTCTGGCTGGGAAGATAACTCGAGGTGACGAGTTGCAGGAGCTACTTTTTCAGATCTGGTTTCCCCTGGGGGAAAAGAGAGAACAGGAAGGAGGCTGAGACTGGAGAGAGAGGCAGCTGCCTAGGACCAAACTCAGGGCTGAAGCTGGCCAGAAGACAACCAGGGAGAGGCAGGAAGTCGGGGCAAAGCCTAAGCCGCCAGCACTCCCGGCGGCACGGAGCGAATGAGAGGGGGCAGGCGGCCATCCTGGGGACTGACCCAGCAAAGGCGCTGCCCCCTGCAGCTGAAATGCGATGAACCCACCACCACAGGTCCACACCTAGAGGGGGAATGGCAACCCATTCCAGTATTCTTGGCTGGGAAATCCCACGGACAAAGGAGCCTGGCGGGCCAGTTTATAGGGTCCAGAAGTCAGACACAACTGAGCGTGCACACACACACACACACACACACACTTCCTTGCCGTAATTGAGCATCCCCATCACTTCCTTGCCGTAATTGAGACCTGGCTTTTCCCTTGGCAACACAATTCCCTTGAGCGTCATCTCAGATGGAATCTACCCATTCTCAACCTGTCCTTCCACATTCCTCAGCGTTACGGTCAATATGCCGGCTCCCCGGGGCCACCACCAGCTGCATATGCTGTTACACCAAAGTCCCCCTCCTCGTGAAGCTCGGCTCCTCCAGCCACCCCAGTCTCTGTCTCGGCCTCTGGTGCTGTCCTTAAGCAANAAGGCGCTGCCCCCTGCAGCTGAAATGCGATGAACCCACCACCACAGGTCCACACCTAGAGGGGGAATGGCAACCCATTCCAGTATTCTTGGCTGGGAAATCCCACGGACAAAGGAGCCTGGCGGGCCAGTTTATAGGGTCCAGAAGTCAGACACAACTGAGCGTGCACACACACACACACACACACACACTTCCTTGCCGTAATTGAGCATCCCCATCACTTCCTTGCCGTAATTGAGACCTGGCTTTTCCCTTGGCAACACAATTCCCTTGAGCGTCATCTCAGATGGAATCTACCCATTCTCAACCTGTCCTTCCACATTCCTCAACGTTATGGTCAATATGCCGGCTCCCCGGGGCCACCACCAGCTGCATATGCTGTTACACCAAAGTCCCCCTCCTCGTGAAGCTCGGCTCCTCCAGCCACCCCAGTCTCTGCCTCGGCCTCTGGTGCTGTCCTTAAGCAGCACATGGACTTCCCCCATTCACCAAAGCTCTAAATGATGGTCTGATGGTGATGGCGGTATCCAACCCATAGACTTCCCTTCAGCCCACATGATCCTGGGTTCCTTCCACATTCACAATGGCCAGCCTGTAAGGTCACCAGACTTCTCAGGTCCATGGCTCCCTCATCTCAAAGTCTCTCTTCCCCTCCCCACATGGCACTTGCTTCCATTCATCATTCCACAAACAGCAGTCAGCATCTGCCACTCACTGTACACTGGTCATGGTGCTGAGGATACTAAAGTGAGGATAGTCCCAGCCTTCAAGGAGCTTATGGAGAGGGAATCACAGAGAAGGTCAAGTAGGAACCTGATCTGGTAGGAAGTATGGGACGAACAGGCCCCTTGCAGCCAAAGGACAGGGCCTACAGTGTCGAGATGATAAATAATCCATCTGGGCTCTAACAGGAGTCTACCGCTGGACCCCATAAAAGCAGTCTGACTTCAGTAAAAGACTGGAGGAGGTTAGCATTAGCTGTAGAGTATCTCATTAAGTCCTGTTTGGGTTAAGTTTTCAAAATGAGGATAAAAACTGATTATCAACCAGAAATCAAGGCAGAAGCCAACCATAAGCACAGGATCTTATTCATCTATAAGCTGGCATGTAATTCTATGGCAGGTGCTCAGTAAGTGCTTTTTCAGATAGAACTCCTCAGTGATGATGAGTTACAGTGATACAGCCGCAGAGAAAAGCTACAGAAAAATCTACAGGGCACCAAGCAGAGAAGCTGGTACCTGAGCGAGACCAGTTCTAGATTCCCCCTACCATTGTGGATGGAACTCCTAAAATACTGCAGAATTTGGTTTTTATCCTGTTTGAGACTATAAATGAGCAGTAATTAACATTTGGAGCTAAATGGGCTCAGATCCATCAGGGCTAAATCAGAGTCAGCCTAGCTCAGAAGCAGTGTTTGGCAGCAAGAGGAACCTGAAACAGGAGCAAAGCCATCTTCTGATTGAAACCTCTTCTACACCTTTTATTGTAATGGAAACCAATCAGCTTACTGCATTAAGGACCACCGGACTCTAGAGCAGGGACTCCCAACCTGGATCCTCAGCAGAGTCCTCTGACCCACAGGAGTCTTCAATGGTGACCAGGGAATTCACAGGGCATGTCTATTACCCATAAAATCCTAACAGAATTTAAGGCTGTACAGCCTAACAATAGCATTCTTGTTTTTCACTGAAATTAGCACCAATTTAGTGTGTGAACACTAGGCATGTAGATCAGAAACTATGATTAGAGGTTNCCAGCAGAGTCCTCTGACCCACAGGAGTCTTCAATGGTGACCAGGGAATTCACAGGGCATGTCTATTACCCATAAAATCCTAACAGAATTTAAGGCTGTACAGCCTAACAATAGCATTCTTGTTTTTCACTGAAATTAGCACCAATTTAGTGTGTGAACACTAGGCATGTAGATCAGAAACTATGATTAGAGGTTACATATGCATTCAATTAAATCTAAATAGATAAGTGAATTAAATATTTATTTTTAAGTGCAGTTTGCTTGACAAAATCTTTCAAAACATGTTATACTTTGCAGGGAGTTAATAAAAGAGGCCTCTTTAGTACAGAAAAGTTGGAAATCATTTGACANATTAAATCTAAATAGATAAGTGAATTAAATATTTATTTTTAAGTGCAGTTTGCTTGACAAAATCTTTCAAAACATGTTATACTTTGCAGGGAGTTAATAAAAGAGGCCTCTTTAGTACAGAAAAGTTGGAAATCATTTGACAAGAAGCAAGAAAAAGCTTGTACATTTCATCAGCTCATTGCATGGAGCCAAAAGCATCTCATTTCCTGCTTGAGGAGATACTGAAAGTGTGTGCTAATCCTGGGCTCTGCTTTGGACAGGAGGAGGCTGGCTTACAGATGGAGCATATATCCTGCCTTTGCTATACAAGCATACATGAGGGCAATCAAAGAGTTAACAAAGCTGTCCTCTTCATGGATGTATTCAGCTATATTCCTTGTCCATGGTCATACACACCATTTCATAAGAGAACACAAGCCTCTGGATATTAACAAACGTGGATTTGAAAGCCAGCTCTCCCACTTAGTTATGCCCATGACTTTGTACAAACTCTTCATGGAAGACATGCAGCTGCAAATATCAAAAATGCCAATACTGAGTGGCTAAGAAAACCGAGAGCTGTTTTTCTCATATAAAAAGAAGTCAAATATAGTAATCTTTCCGTAAGGAAATCATCAAGGAACTGGGGTCGGATTCGATTTCTGCTCCTGAGTGTGTATGCAAGTGTTCATCCTCTTTGTGACATGATCAGTGCTACTCCTCCAGGCCCTCCATCCACATCTCAGGTAGGAAGAAGAGGAAGGGGAGAAGGGCAGAAATTACACACTAATTACATATATTTTTATCAGGAAAATATTACCTTATTTAGAACTGAATTAGAACCCTCATTTGGTAGATTTCCGCTTACATGTATTCACTGGCATACTGCAGAGGACAGATGATAACCTAATGATGAAGAACTGATATTTAAATACATATAGAAATGTTTTCTTCAAATAGAAATAAAGACTCTAAAAGCAACATTTCCTGTGGAAACTCATCAAATGTGTTAAAGATAGTGACAGAGTTTTAGTTATAAACTTAGTTTAAAATGCATTTAAATGAGTTAATAAGGGGCAAGAAAAGAAGAAGGAAAAGGAGGGTGAAGATGAATGAAGGACTTAAAGGGAAAAGGTAAGGGGGCAAGCTCACTGATCACTTGCTGTTTTGAAAATTTGGTAAGGAGAAGTAAAAGCAATCTAGACTTTTCTGTACAAAGCATATCTGAGAATATGCCAAGTCTTAATGAAAGGATTCTCTTTAAAGGAATATTCCAGCTTAAAATAAAAATGAAGAATTGTAAAATTAGAAAATCACATCTCCTGAGCCTTAAAGAAATAATGGATCTAGACAGTGACCATGAATGGCTTCTAACATCACAAAAAGAGAGTCCATTAGACGTGATGGAAAAATACACCATCATCTAAAAACAACAGTGCTGTTGCAAAAAAAAAAAAACCAACCTGAATCTATCAAGCTTCAAAATCTAACTACCAATTTAGAGGAAATAGAGGGGCAGAGGAACATAAGAAATGACGCTATAGGAATTTAATCAGCAGAATCCAGAATACAAGAAAGATTACAGATCACACAGGTAGTGTTCTAACATATAAATTGCAAGGGGGAAAAAAGCCTACAAGGAGAGAAAAGAGATTTAAAAATACTCAAGGCATATCCAGCTATTGCAATGTATGAAACTGATTTGACTACGGATAGAAAAACTATAAAAATAATATAAAATAATTGGAAACATTGAACACTAACTCAATATTTCATTACTCTAAATAATTATTTTTAGTTTCTTAGAGTAAAAATAGTATTGTAATTATGTATCCTTAAAGAATACATAACTGTTGAATACATGCTTAAATCTGTATAGATTGATTTATTTAGTATCTAGGATTTGCTCCAACATAATTCAGAGGGAAGGGGGAAGTGGATGAAGGCACAGAAAATATAATATTGGCCATGAGTTGGTAATTGCTGAAATTGTATTTTGGGTAGTCAGGGTATGCTCAGACGCTCAATCGTGTCCAACTCTCTGCAACCCCNATGCTTAAATCTGTATAGATTGATTTATTTAGTATCTAGGATTTGCTCCAACATAATTCAGAGGGAAGGGGGAAGTGGATGAAGGCACAGAAAATATAATATTGGCCATGAGTTGGTAATTGCTGAAATTGTATTTTGGGTAGTCAGGGTATGCTCAGACGCTCAATTGTGTCCAACTCTCTGCAACCCCATGGATTGCATCCAGCCAGACTCCTCTGTCACTTGGATTTTCAGGCAAGAATACTGGAGTGGGTTTCTATTTCCTTCTCCAGGGGATCTTCCCCACCCAGCGATCGAACCTGGGTCTCCTCCACTGCAGGTGGATTCTTTCCCAACTGAGCCACCGGGGAAGCTGTATTATGGGTACATGGGAATAATTTATTATACTGTGCTCTGTACTGTTTTATGTGTTTGAAATTTTCCATAATAACTTTTAAAATACTAACCAACCTCAGAATGAAGGATATTAGATAAAAATACCATTGGACTTCACCTGAAGTGAAGAAGTCATTCTAAATCAACAATTTCCCTCATAAAACTGGCAAAGCGTTCTCCCCTGTGCCCTATTGAGAGCCTGAAGTTGATTTCAGAACCCAAGCACCCTTATGTGGAAAGCAACAGTGGAACACAATGGATAATTTATACACCAGAAGTTTCTTTGTATCATTTTCTTGTATCATCATCACAAAGTTCTGAGTTTAAAAAGATCTCTCCAGATTGTACTACAAATACCTAAACCACATGACCCCACCTTCCCACAAAAATGAGTGCTTGGTTGCTCCCAGATGATCACAAGCAGGTAAAGAGCGCCTTGGTAGAGCATTCTGACTTAGAAAAGATGCTTTTTTCTCTCTCTCTCCAGGTATGTTCCCACTTACACATTCATATACATTTTCACATAATTATGAGGTTTTAAAGAAAATAAAATGTGACCTTAGAGAAGTAAGATAGCTTTCAAGATATTCCTAATGAAATTTGTCCATTCGCTTAGTCAACAATTACTTGAGTGCCTCTTCACCCCTGGACATCGCCCTGGGTTCTAAGAGAGAGTGTCAAGCAGAAACAAAAGATACAACTTATGCCTGGTGGAGCTCACAGCCTGGGAGACCTCTGACTAGTTCTCTTGGGTGGTCCAGCTCTTCCGAGGCCACACTGGGAAAGACCGCATGTAGGCGCTCTAGTTGTCAGGCTTAGTTGTCAGAGTTCCTCACCAGTAAACAACTGATGCCAACTGACCAGCCAGGTGAGTGGACCACCTTGAAAATGTACCCTCCATTTCTCATCTGATCACTGCAGCTGCAGCCATGAGAAGCAAAACAAGCCATCACCACTGAGCCCCGCTCAAAAGAAAACAATACCTGATTGTTGTTGGTCTTTTATGGCACTACATTTGGGAGGGGGTGATTTGCTGCACTCCCCCACCACTGAATAGGTGAGCAGATGAAGACTGACAGAGATTAACATAACCTGATAGGCTCACAGAGCTAGGAAGCTTGGGAGCCAGAATGCAAGTGAAATCTCTCTGGCCCAGAACCTACGCTCTTTCTTCAATCTCATTGCTTCCACTTGTTTAGTAGCATCCCAAAAGTAAATGGCAATTTCTATTCAAAACCTTGTACCTTATCCCTAAAACCTGTCTTCAAATTCTAACCTCAAGCACATACAATTGGCAAGTAACCCAACAGTAGAACATGGACAATTCCAAGGGCTGAAAAAAAGTTTTTCGTATGTGTTTCTCCCATCCTCCTTCCTAGGCAGTCGGGAATTGATATGAAATTAAAACAGACAACTTCCATTTTCTTTCAAGAGAGATTTATGACCACTGTCTCCAGAATTTCAAGCTGTGAAGTGAACTGTAAAGCAAAATGCTTTAAAATGATATGTTTAAAGCAAAGCAGTGTTACATACAATTAATGTAAAAATGATCAGAAGTGATGGCAGCTGAGTAAAAATAAAAAATGGAGAAATACGAGCTACAAGGACAACAGCGTTTCATGAAGCACTAATCTCTCAGCAAAGAACGCAAATCCAGAGAATAATTGGGTTTTATTAACGAGTTCAGAGTAACCGTCTCTTACGCATCAGGCATCTTAAAGTGGAACTTCATCCCTTGGCCACTGCCTTAGTTCAGGCCCTTATGACTTCACGCTTAAGTCCCAACAGCCTCTTTACTACCCACCCCATCCTCCACCTCACCACCCCAGCCTCACCACCACCAGGACTGCACCAGCATCCCATTCTGCTGAGTCCTGCCCTAGGCCATAGGTGCGAGTCCTTGTACCAAGGCCACAGAAGTGGAGTCAGAACCAAGGTCACCTTCGAAGGTGACAGAGCCCCTCTGTAACCATTACCAAAAGCTCTCTGATCATCACTATCAAGCTTCCTGACTCCAAATCAGGCAGAGATGCCCACCTCTGTAGTCAACCTATACTGTCCCAACCAATCACCTAAGGCCAATCTTCCAGCAGAAATTTTCTTTGTCTCAAGGCTAGAAAAATTGGTTAGTAATTCACAAAGGCATCAACTTTGCCTGGTCTGTCAGGAGGTTGGCCTGCTGTGCTCACAGTGACCTCATTATCTCTGCTCTTTGCTCTTAATAAACTCACTCCCTTCTGAAATGCTCTGTGTCTGAAAATTCTCTTCCAGCTTGTACTCAGACTGCCTCAAGTGCTTGCCCTATCTGACCTCCTCCTCTTTTTGAGGACCTCTCACTCTTCTGGGAACGCCCACCTTCTGCATCTGGTCAAAAGAAAATTTGCTGAAACTACAAGTTTCCACCCACATGCCACCTCTAGGATTCACCTTCTTGGGGTTTTCCAATCAGAGACAGGGTTCTTTTTAAAATTTTATTGGAGTATAGCAGCTTTACAATGTTGTGTTAATTTCTGCTGTACAATGAAGTGAGTCAGCTATACGTTTACATATATCCTCTCCCTCTTGAGCATCCCTCCCACTCCCTCACCCCCACCCCACCTCTCTAGGTCATCAGAGAACACCCAACTGAGCTCAGAGATGGGGCACCTCTGCTCTGAGTTCCCACAAAATAGCAAACCTCACTATGCAGCCCCTCTCCAGCCAGCTTGTCAACCCTCATTTACAAAGTGCTCACTAAATGTTGTCATTGTTCAGTTGCTAAGTCATGTCCAACACTGCCAACCCATGACTGTAGCATGCCAGGCTTCCCTGTCCTTCAGTATCTCCCAAAGCTTGCTCAAACTCAGGTCCACTGAGCTGNTACATATATCCTCTCCCTCTTGAGCATCCCTCCCACTCCCTCACCCCCACCCCACCTCTCTAGGTCATCAGAGAACACCCAACTGAGCTCAGAGATGGGGCACCTCTGCTCTGAGTTCCCACAAAATAGCAAACCTCACTATGCAGCCCCTCTCCAGCCAGCTTGTCAACCCTCATTTACAAAGTGCTCACTAAATGTTGTCATTGTTCAGTTGCTAAGTCATGTCCAACACTGCCAACCCATGACTGTAGCATGCCAGGCTTCCCTGTCCTTCAGTATCTCCCAAAGCTTGCTCAAACTCAGGTCCACTGAGCTGGTGATACCATCCAACCATCTCATCTTCTGTCATCCCCTTCTCCTCCTGCCTTCAATCTTTCCCAGCATCAGGGTCTTTTTCAAAGAACTGGCTCTTCACATCAGGTGGCCAATATATTGGAGCTGCAGCTTCAGCACCAGTCCTTCCAATGAATATTCAGGGTTGATTTCCCTTAGTATTGAATAGTTTGATGTCCTTGCAGCCCAAGGAACTCTCAAGAGTCTTCTCCAGCACCACAGTTCAAAAGCACCAATTCTTCAGTGTTCAGGCTTCTTCATGGTCCAACTCTCACATTCATACATAGTGAAGTGAAGTCGCTCAGTCATATCCGACTCTTTGCAACCCCATGGGTTGTAGCCTGCCAGGCTCCTCCATCCATGGGATTTTTCAGGCAAGAGTACTAGAGTGGGTTGCTATTTCCATCTCCAGGAGATCTTCCTGACTCAGGGATTGAATTGTGATCTCCCACATTGTAGGCAGATGCTTTACTGTCTGAGCCACCAGGGAAGTCCATACATGGCTACTGGAAAAACCATAGCTTTGACTATATGGACCTTTGTTGGCAAAGTGATATCTCACTTTTTAATACACTGTCTAAGCTAAGCACACTGTTCTTGGGGCTGGAGAAATGACAGAAAGCAGAAGGATGATGAGACAGCACTTCTCAACTAGGGGTGATTCTCCCCTGTGAGGGAACATCTGGCAACAGACTTTATTGTTGTGCCTGGGAGGATGTGACTGGCATCTGGTGGGTAGAGTCCAGGGCCTCTGCTAAACACCGGACCTCACAGGACAGGCCCATAGTGCAGAATGATTGGGCCCAAAATGTCAATGCCAAGGTCAAGAAGGCCAACTCTCAACAAACAAACAAATGTGTAAGATCATTTCAGGAACTGCTGAGGGCCCTGAAAAAATATAAGCAGGCAAATGTGATTCAGCACTGGGGTAAGACAAGAAGGAGGCTCTCTAGACAGACAGTGAGTGGAGACTGGAGAAGCCATGATTCCAACTCTGCCAGTCTGCTTGGAGTCCATGGAATTTCTTACCACTTCTCCTGGTGTTAACTATTCACAATAACACCTTCTTACTCTAGTACCTATGCTAAGGACTCTAGTACCAAATGCTAAGGACTAGCCCAGGGACACAGTCTACTCGCCATCTCATCTCATTTAATCCATCTCTTGATGTGAATTTCTTGTTTCCTCATGTTGGAGTTAACTTGAGAATGGGACTCGGGCTTGTATATCTTGTGACTTGTCTACCACAGCCATGCACACGAATGAATGAATGGGAATCGGTGGTGGGTGCAGAGCATGGATGAGAAACTCAGGAGCTGCCCTCTGCCAGCCTGAAGGTGACTTGGGGTGATATATCAGTTTCCTGCAGCTGCTGTAACAAAGTACCAAAATTTGACTCTTAAAGCCACAGAAATGTACCGTCTCACAGTTCTGGAGGGCAGATGTCCAGAATGATGGTGTTGCCAAGGCCCTGCCTCCTCGGAGACCCTGGGTAGCATCTTTTCTAGCTGCTGGTGAGGCTGGCAACCTTTGGCCTGAGCTGCCTCATTCCAGTCTCTGCCTCTGTTGCCACACGCCTTCTGCTGTGTCTCTGTCTCTTTGTCTTATAATCGCCCCAGTCATACTGATTTAGGACCCATCCTATGACCTTATCTTAACCTGATTACGTCTGTTTTCAAATAAGGTCACCTTCGCAGATATTGAGGGTTAGAACTTCACCATGTTGGTGGAAGGGGAGAGAAACTGTTCAGCCTACAACAGGTAGAAGGGATGAGACAGAGGAAACACGAACTTTTTTAACCCTGAAGCAGTTCAGCTGCAAATGAGAGCCATACCAGTCAAGGTCCACTTAATAAAAGAGGCTGTAAAGCACTTAATATAATCAGAGCCAGCTGCAGTGAAGGAAGAAACACCAACTCATGGGTTCTCTGGTCTTGATACTGCAACTATCCAGCCCAGAAAAAGGCCACAGTTCCCTCATCATTCTATTTTTCTGCTCTGGTTGCTCATCCAGGAGCTTCCTTGGTGGCTCAGATGGTTAAAAATCTGCCCGCAATACAGGAGACCCATGTTTGATACCTGAGTTGGGAAGATCCCCTGGAAAAGAAAATGGCTATGCACTCTGGTATCCTTGCCTGGGAAATCCCATGGACAGAGGAGCCTGGCTGGCTACAGTCCATGGGGTCTCAAGAGCTGGACACGACTTAGTGACTAAACCATCCTCTCATCCAACTTAAAAATGGCAATAAGCCTTTGCATTTTCCCAGGGCTATGTAGTGATCTAGCACCTCCTCATACATCATCAAATGCAAGCTGCTTATTAATCCGTGAGAAGGCGGGACCAGGACTGTCATCCCCATCTCACAAAGCTCAGGTTCCTCATCTGTCAGGTGGTAACTGGAATACTGATTCCCACGTGCTAGGCTAGGATCCCATGAAATAACATACACAAAAATCGGAAATAATGGACATTCAATAAATCTTTGGTAAGTCACCTGGCACAAATGAAACTTGCATTTCTCCTTCTGGACTCACAGTTTCCTCCAACATTTAAATTGAGTGACTTACATCCCAATCCTGCGTGGTTTCTTCAGGAAAGGCAGGTCCCTCCTGAACAAGTCTGCCCACTGGACTGGGAGAGAAGGAAGTTCTGATGTGTGTGGCTTCCTGAGCGCGGCTTCTCACCTCCTGGGCGTGGCCTCTCACCTCCTGGGCGTGGTTTCTCACCTCCCATCCCAACGCCTCCAGGCTTGTGATCATTTCTTCTTAGCTCCTGCTGGCTGACTGCTGTTCTCTCTCTATTTCCTCACCCCAGTCACAGATGAAACTGTCACCTCCTTGATTCCTCAAAGCACGCAAGCACAGTGCTGCTCTGTCAGACAGATTTTCCTGAAAGCTTCAGGATTTGAAGTATAAGATAAGAAAGGAAGTCGCTTTAGTCATCACTGCTTGCAAAGTCAAGCCCGCCCAGGCTGTCTCTCTCCTGTGTGTACACCTCCTGTCCAGTCTCCAGACCTGTATTTTCTCAACAGGTCATCTTTCCCATCATCTGCACCCGCTCAACAACCAGGTGACAACCACCATCTTCACCTAGTTCACTGACAACCAGCCTCCAAGGCTCAAAGATCTCCAGGAAGGACCTGAAAAACCTTATTGTATCACATAAGACAACATTATGGAATGGGTGAATTTAACTCAGATGATCATTATATCTACTACTGTGGGCAGGAATCCCTTAGAAGAAATAGAG
Organism: Neotragus moschatus; assembly: GCA_006410615.1. Lineage (NCBI taxonomy): Eukaryota > Metazoa > Chordata > Mammalia > Artiodactyla > Bovidae > Neotragus > Neotragus moschatus. The sequence goes on from SJYA01010084.1 coordinate 13,159, forward strand.
TAGCCTTCATGGTCAACAAAAGAGTCCGAAATGCACTACTTGGATGCAATCTCAAAAATGATAGAATGATCTCTGTTCATTTCCAAGGCAAACTATTCAATATCATGGTGATCCAAGCCTAGGCCCCAACCAGTAAATGGTGAAGAAGCTGATGTTGAACAGTTCTATGAAAACCTACAAGATCTTTTAGAACTAACACCCAAAAAAAGATGTCCTTTTCATTATAGGGGAC
>SJYA01010085.1:0-13999 GCA_006410615.1 Neotragus moschatus
AATGTTGAGCTTTAAGCCAACTTTTTCACTCTCCTCTTCCACTTTCATCAGGAGGCTCTTTAGTTCTTCTGGCAAATGTAGAAGTGGCTGCAAACATAATGTGAGCATGTGTGTTTGGTTTTTCTATGCATGTGTGTGTACCTAAAAGAATAGACTATTACTTCACATTTGGAATGCACCCACAAAGGAGTGTTCACTCTTCACATTAAAACTAACTTGTTCCAATGGGCCCTTTACAGGAACTCCCAGGAATGCTGTGTACAAGTGTGATGACCACTCACTCAAAATTGTGCAAACCAGGATAAGTGGTGGAAGAGCCTGGACCAGAGCTAAGAAGACACCTCCACTCCTGGTTCTGCCATAACCTTGTGATAGCTTGTGCTGTGTCCTGGCTTTTATAGACTATTGTTTACTCATCTGAAAGACAAAATGTTAGAATTTGATAATCCCCTACGTCCTTTTCCGTACTGATACTACTCAAACTACTTTTTAATTTAAGAGGAAAAAAGCAAAGATGTTTATCACACAGCCTCCAGATTTTACCAAACATATTGTTCTATTTTCTTCTTCCTTGAGAGAAGAAAGCAGAATATATATATATATATATATATATACACACACACACACACATACACACACACACACTTATATAGTTTAAGCGGGCTTCCCTGGTGGCTCAGATGGTAATAAATCTGCCTGCAAAGTGAGAGACTGAGTTTGATCCCTGGGTTGGCAAGATCCCCTGGAGGAGGGCATGGCAACCCACTCCAGTATTCTTGCCTGGAGAATCCTCATGGACAGAGGAGCCTGGCAGGCTACAGCCCATGGAGTCACAAAGAGTCAGACACAACTGAATGACTAAGCACATACACTTAGTTCAAACACAATTTCAAATTACTTAAAATGCCTTGTAAACATACTGAAGTTATTGGAAGTGGCCAGTGATTATTAGCATATGGTCAATTTTTTTCAGCTTGTATTTCCCCTTCTTGGACTTACACATGCCTCTTTGCATGAGTGGTGGATAAATAGACACATCTCCAAATATTTGCGTATTAATTGACTTTCATTTTAGGTGTGAATTAAAGGAAAACACAAAAGAAATATTCAACTCTATACAAATTTTTATATCAAAACATGCTACCAAATCTGAAATATCATCAGTGCAAGGGAAAAAAGTTAATTTGAGTGAGGTTATTATTAATCTTTAACATATAATTTATGTGTTTCCTGGCATTTGGTTGGGTTCTATAATTTTGTACTACATTTTACCGCTGTGACATGTGCAACCCCATCTATTCCCACTTTCTTCTGGTTGTAACATTAAATTATATTTGGTCTTTCCCAATCCTATCTCTACATCCCTGGAGAGGTGGGGTCATTCTACATAGCCCTTAGATCCTGAGAATTCCGAAGCACGATTATTACGTTCAGAATTAAGAGCTGCTCCTTTCAGTTAGAGAAGATGATGGGCAATGATTTTAGAGTAGTTTTCTTCCTTTTGGAGTTATGACAGTTGGGAATGGAGAGCTACAGAGCCTAGAAACTCTCCAATTTATGTATGAATAATATAAAATAACTTAAAGCTTTTTCTCTTATTTATCTTATAAAACAGAGAAATAATGAAAGCAATCATTATAGTATCTGCTCGGTGAGAGAAACTGATAGCAAAGTTGTGGCTTTTTTTATATAGTATTCAACCATTCTCAGATTCTTCAACATTCTGAGATAACTGTTTGTACTCCAGTTTGAGAGATGAGATTTAAGGAGATCAAAACGTGCCCAAAGTCTTAGTCACCTAGCATCAAGGTTTGGCTTTGAATTCAGTTGGAGTGGAACTGAATGGATCCATGCTTTTAGGCACTTGCGTATACTTTTCACATCAGAACGAAGAGAACCAGGATAAATAAGAACATTATTATAAATAAGAACCAGGATAAGTAAGAACTGTTGAAATACAGCAATAGTTCTTAGGATGGCTGCGTTGTAATGTTTCTCCACTACAGTATACCAAAACTTGTAGTTCTTGACAATGGATCCTCATTTAATGAACAAATTCTTGCATGTCTGCAGTTTAGCTTGGTGGTTGTTGTTCATTTGCTCAGTTGCGTCCATCTCTTTGTGACCCCATGGACTTTCCCAACATCAGGGTCTTTTCCAATGAGTCAGCTCTTCATATCAGGTGGTCAAAGTACTGGAGCTTCAACTTTAGCATTGGTTTTTCCAGTGAATATTCAGGGCTGATTTCCTTTAGGATTGACTTGTTTATCTCCTCGCTGTCCAAAGGACTCTTTTAATTTAAATAGGCAAACCTATATTGGAAACCTGCTGTGTTCAAGGCAGACCACCAGAAACTGAACAATAGCATTAGTAAGACAGTTTCTACCCTTGAGTAAATATGATTCCGTTCATTATGATCTGACAGTCAAGAGTGGTATAAAAGAGAACCAAACAAAACACTTTATAAGCAAAGAGAAGGAAGTGCTATCTTCTTACTAAAGGGAAGGAAGGTTTCTTAAGGGAAGGAACAACAGAGCTAAATCCTGAAGGTTATATTCAAAGGCCCTCTGTCTTGGTTAATTTCCAGTGTGATCTTTTTAAGCCTGAATAAACAGTGAACTAGAGACGAGACACTATATCGTGGTGGTTGGCTGAACCCACATCCTACCTAAGCCTCTGATGATTATACAGCCCTTGACCAGTTGGATAACTTTTCTCCATTTGTTTTGTGCTTGTTCCTCATAGTATTTGCAAAGCAGGGAGCAGGGAAGGAGAGGGATGGACTGGAAATTTGAGATTATTAGATGCAAACTATTATGTTTAGAATGGATAAGCAACAAGGTTTGACTGTATAGCTCAGGGAACTGTATTCAATATCCTGTGATAAACCATACTGAAAAAGAATATGAGAAAGGAATGCATATAACTGAGTCACTTTGCTGTATAACAGAGACTGGCACAGCATTGTAAATTGACTATGCTTCAATAAAATGAAAGGAAGCAAGAAAGAAGGAAAGAGGAAAGAAGGAAGAAAAGAGAGAAGGAAAGAAAGAAGGAAAACTCCAGTGGAAACAAGCAAAAATATAAGACAGGCTGAAAGGCTCATGCAGGGTCTTATCTGAATGTTCAACAGGGAAAGGACACTGTGCTCTCCCTATTTCTGAAGACTTTTCAGATTTTTTTCCGTCAAAAATCTTTAGCTACAAATGAGAAACTTTTCACTGCTGTGCCTCGAAGATGCTAGTTTGAACTAAGAAAGAAGCAGAGATGGGTCAAAGAGAAATGCCCTGAAATTGTGATGTGAGGAGCAGACTGGAAATCTTGCTCCCACTCCTTTCGTTTCCAGGAGCATGGTGACTCAGACCAGGGCTGGGTTAAAACTGTCAAGCAAGAGCCTGATCATTCCCTTTTTCCAAACGTAATTGTTCTCTCTCCTAAATCCACGAGAGACAGTCAGAAGCACAGCCACGAATCAAGGAGCCAAAATAGCCGCTAATTGCTACCCCTAAAACGATGCAGTCTCTAAAAGAAAAATCCTGGGAGCTAATTAAAAGTTGTGGAAATATCTTCATGGTGCTGGTGCCTCTGTGCTTCAGGGATGATGACAGCATTTTCGAAAGAGCTCAGGCACCAGCACTGATCACTGGGTGGGCTATGGAAAGTCACCCTATACTTTAGGAAAAAAGGGGCAGAAGTAAAATTCACAAGTAGCATGTTGTTCACATCAAGCTTAAAGTTTTGATCAACTGTGTTGGTGCTATTTTTTTCCACTTATTATCATTTATTTTGATATTTAGAACCATATAAAATAATATAAAGTTAAAACCAGAATGCCTATATACATAGGAGAAAGTTTTATAGGTTTGAGTATAATAAAATGTATTTCATAAAACTCTCTTGAATTCGGATAGACTTGGACAAATTTAATGCACTTGAATTGGTCAGTGATTGCTTAATATGACTTTGCTAACATTCAACAGTACAGTCAGGTCTAATACGATTTAAATTTAGTTTCACGATATTTTCTTTCCTAAGTTGCTGTATGAATTAGCACTGTTTGGTGAAAAGGCTCTAAATAAAGGGCTGAGTCTGTAACCTTGAGGAAGGACACAGACCCTCAGGGCTCTAGTTTCTAATCTATGAAATTAGCGCTCTGTATCCACACCTTTCAGGTGACATTCAGTCTTCTGTGTCTGTGTGCTAAGTGGCTTCAATTGTGTTCAATTCTTTTCAACCTCAGGGCCTGTATACCCTGGGAGGCTCCTCTGTCCATGAGATTTCTCAGGCAAGAAAACTGGAGTGGGTTGCCATTTCCTTCCCCAGGGGATCTTCCAGACCTAGGGATGGAACCCACATCTCCTATGTCTCCTACATTGGCAGGCAGGTTCTTTACCACCAGTGCCACCTGGGAAACCCAGCTTCCTGGATGGCTCAAGCAGTAAAGAATCTGCTATACAGGAAATGCTGGTTCGATCCCTGGGTCAGAAAGATCCCCTGGAGAAGGAAAAGCAACCCATTCCAGTATTCTTGCCTGGGAAACCCCATGGACAAAAGAGCCTGGAGGGTTGTAGTCCACAGGGTCACAAAGAGTCAGACTCAAGTGAGTATGGATGCGCTGAGTCAATTAGATAGTTATGTGGAGGGGAAAATGACCTCTTCCTCATGGTTTACTACAAAAAAAAGAAGAATCAAGCTGCTTTCAGTCCTAGTAATCTCTGATTAGTGTGATGAAACTAGTCAGAGGAGACAAGTAACCTTTTCTCATTTGGGAAATAATAAAGACTCATTCATATTTAGAACCAAATATACCATTTAGCAAAAGACCATTTATGACTTTTAAATTTTTTTTTCAGTATTTCACTTCTTAAATCTAGTTTTTGCAGAAGTTTGGGTTCTGCTACTTTATCTTCAACAGATACAACTATAATGTCTTGAGTTTACTAGTACGCAGAAGAATGGGAGAAACTCCGGGCCTAGAATGTAGTACATACATGTTTGTATCGCTTTACCTCTCTGAGATACTTGCTGCAGTTTACTCTTTTCCTTAGTTTCAGAAGATCCATCCAATGATCACTCTCAATCGTCAGATCCATAGGCCAATAGTTACCTTCCTCACTAAGACTGTCTTGTAAAAGAATTGCACTGGCTAAGTTTACAGAAGATTTTATTCAATGCTACTGCAATGGGGGAGTGAGACACAACTCAACTCTGCTGAAATAAAAAGCAGGATGGTTGTAAGCTGAGATGAACTAGTGGAAAATAAGCACTGCAGGATATTAAGGGAGATTGGTTGCCAGGGGGAGGCCTACATCTTAAAGTAGCAACAAAGTAACTTACAGTTGCAAGTTTTCTAAATTAAATTCTTGAAGAAAAGGGAAGCAAGGGGCCCTTTAAAAGTCAGAAGAAAACTGTTTAAAGTTTAGTCAAGCTGAGGGGAACTTCACTGTGTCTTACTCAAGATAAAAAGTGCTCTGAGAATGCTGAGAAAAAGGGAAGAGCTTTCTTGCTTAGATGAAAATCAGGTATTTGGAGAAAGACTTAAATGATGAACTATCCCCCATTGCTTACCTCTGTTTTGTAGTAACTCATAATCAAAGTCTTAATGGGCACTTTCTTATGAACAAGAGGAAAAGAAATTGTAAATTTGGAAGAATTTGACTCATGATTCTGTGAGGTGGTGGCCTGATTACAACTAAATGTGCTTTTCAGTTTTCTTTCTCTGCAGAGACTATGTAATTATTTTAATGACGGTGAACTCCACATAAATGGTGTGGCTGAGTAACAGAAAAGAAGGCAGGTGATGGCAAGTAAGGGGAAAGCAGGAACAGAAAGGAGAGAGACTCCTGGATGGTTGAGACCTCCACCTTGTGGTCCAGTCTTACCGGGTGTTGCAACTTTGTAGGTGCTAAGCAGATACGTTGCATCAGGGGCATCTGGGAACCTGGGGATGAATACTGGGAGATGCTGTTGAAGACAAGATGGTCTGGTTGGTTGGAAGAAAGAGGAGAACAGGGAAACCTGTGGAAGAAGGATCCCTGTGGAAGTTATTTTATTTTGTGTGTTTTCAATTTTTTCTACAGCTTGAGTGAAGGATCAATGGATAAAGTATTTAAAAGGCTTGGCTAAGAATGCCACATTACTCAATTCCTAAAAGGCAGTTGCCTTTGCAAAGACCACAAACTCACACATACACATTTGCACACATGTATACCTAAGATTAATATTAAAACAAAATAATACTTATATTTTCTGTTCATTTCTCTCTTTTTAAAAGACTTAACCTATGCAACCTATACTAACTTTGCAACATTTTTATATTAGTGCTTCTTCACAAATCTAGAGAAGTAACTTCAAGCAGAAGGAAAAAGAACAACCATGTCTTAGATAACTTTGGTCTTATGGCCAAAACTGGCCTACCCTGAGTTCAGTGTTTATTTGAAGTCACATCTTTCAACTAAGCAACTTTTATTGTTGTTCAGTCACTAAGTCATGTCCAACTCTTTGCCATCCTATAAACTGCAGCACACCCACCAGGCTTCCCTGTCCTTTACTATCTCCTGGACACTATCTCCTGGAGTTTGCTCAAACCATATGCATTGAGTCAGTGATGCCATTCAGCCATCTCATCCTCTGTCGCCCCCTTCTCCTCTTTCCCTCAGTCTTTCCCAGCATCAGGCTCTTTTCCAATGAGTTGACTCTTCACATCAGGTGAGAATGTGTACCCTACTATGTCATATAGATGTTGCAATTTTTAATATGAAGGGTAGTGTGGATTTCCCTAACTTTTAGAGTAAAAGAGACAGTGCAAGAAGACACAGCACGTACCCGGTCTCCAAAGGCTCTCTCCATCTGATCATTTACCTTGGAGGATGGGGAAGTCCATGCACCTCACTCGGGACTTTTCAGCTGGCAACAAGATCTTTGGTTTTAAATTTAAGAAATCAATGTTTGGATAAGAGAATGTTGCTTAATATTACATATATTTTAAGGTGCACGTTTTCTGGAAAATATGGTACATTTATCAAGTAAGTTAGAACCTTTAATGCATGTTTTCAAGCACATTCAGTTGGAGAAGATAATAAACCTGTCCTGAGCAAATTTCCATGCCTCCCAGGTTAATGTTCCCAACAATACTAATGATTGAAGAAAACTTCTTCACATTCAAGCCTCCTTGGGCCCTTATGCAAATCAAAGATTTTTGTCTCAACCATTTGCCATGCATACGTTAGTTCATTTATTTATTAAACCTTTCTTGAGCATTAATTAGGTGCTAGTTATAATGTCAAGTACTTAAAATATGATAAATAAGGTCTCAACTTTCAAGAAGTTTACAGCAGGATAGTTAAAATATGTTTAATTTCCATAATGAACAGAGGAAATAACTCTGTTCAGTATGACAATATTCAAATAAAGGACCACGTGCCTGCAAATTCAACATGCCAACTGTTATTAATACTTGCCTACTACTTGAAATTATTCTTGGTTTTCTTGATCTAGCATATTTAAAGGTTCAGCAATGAAAAGATGATAATATAAACTAACACATTAGCATTATACGATAGTTAGCAGTGAACAATATTAACAATTTAAACCATTTATTCTCAGGAAGAAATAAGAGTTAACCGCTAACACCGTTCTCCGGAATCACATGAAGTCTGTCCACTAGAGAATATATTTATTTGAATATATTTTTAAAAGGCCACACATCTTCCAAGAATTCAGTGAAAGTACAAGAAACCTTGCTTTGCTTGATTTCTCCTTTGTGATATACTTAACACAGTTACCTCGCTGGAGAAAAGGGATTTAATTGATAAAAATAATAACTACAGATGGTAAGCTTTCTTGGGGGGTGGGGGAGAGCTTCTAGCCGATCAGTAAACAAAAACCCTCAACAACCAGTACCTCCTTCAGCTGATAATGCAGGATTCAATCTGCCTCGTGCTGTTAGTTAATCTTCTTAGGAATGCGTCATTCCGGTAAATATAACTCCCCCCCCCCCAAATGTCTCAACCTTACTATTTTGTCCTGTGGAAAAAGAGGAAATATGGAAATGTAGATTCTCTATCCCATTTCACATTAAATAAATCCCGAGGTATGTCAGGATGAAAGAACTCTGAGTGCATTTCAAGTTCAATGGCAGCTGAACCGCTCTCCAGCAAGCTGACCTGGCCTGGCCGTGCAACTGCAGAACAAACTTTACCAGCATCCAGAGCTCCGTGAGAAATAAGCAGTGCTATCTTCCAAGTGGAGGCTTCAGGAAAATCCTATCATCTGATTATGCAACTAAGCAAAGCTAAACTACAAAATAAGCATCGTATCAAAGATGTGAAACAGAATTGTGTCAGAGCTTAGCAATGAAAAGTACTAAGAAAAACTGTTTTGTGTGTGTGTGTGTTTTAAGAATACAAATTTCATCAAAGAATGTCCCATAATTCTTTAATCTGAAGAGGGCGGTTGTGTTATTTATACCATTTTGAGGAACCACTAAAATAACCTCTACAATGGGATGGCATGTGCCTTTAAAAGCCAGCTGAGACAGTCCCTAAAAATAGTTTACCAAGCAACAGAGTCATATTGTTGGGGAATCTGCTCTTCAATGCATTAGAGAGACTATTCCTATGGCACTTACTCTAGCCAAAGTAATAAATACAAAATGGTAATTTTTCCCCATGAGCTGTTCTTACCTCACCCACATGACTTTGTTCCCACCCAGGAGTAACATAACACTGCCTGCTTGCAGTCTCCTGGATCCATGGGAGAAGGCAGTGGCACTCTGCCACTGGGTTAAATGTTCTCAAGAGAAGGCAGCGATGACAATGAACCCCTCTGTTGCCTGTGCACTGCCTGTCTCTAGTTCCAAGGAGGGAGTACCCATGGGGTGTTTCCAGGGCACTGAAACTTTAGACTGCAACAATAGAGTGCTTGAATACCCTTTTAGTCCAGACCCACCCTTTCCTTCTCCCAGCCCTAAATCAGGCAGGGAAAATGCTGATCAAACATGAATTTCTGTGTCAGCACTGCCTGTATAAACAATACAACCACTATTAAAGAGAAGCATTTCCAAAGATGAAACAACCAACGAACTTATCTGAGATAAAAGATGCATTCTGATAGACAAAGCTATTAAGAGACATTAAAAAATTAAGCTATGTGTGTGTGTGCTGCCTGCTCAGTCATGTCCAACTATTTGGGACCCCGTGGACTATAGCCTGTGAGGCTCCTCATCCATGGGATTTTTCCAGGCAAGAATACTGGAGTAGGTTGCCATTCCCTTCCCCAGGGATCTTCCTGACCCAGGGATTGAACCCATGTCTCCTGAAAGTCTCCTACATTGCAGGCAGATTCTGTACTGCTGATCCACCAGGAAGATAATGTGGGACATAGAGAATTGGTCCATTGCAAGCTCTTTGAAGATAAGTTATCTTCTGGAAACTCTCAGGAGTTGTCATTTAATGTACACATGTACTGTTGATAGCTTTGCTTTTGTAATGGTGAAAAGCAGATGAAACAGGCATTGACATTTTATATGGTTGAATTTATAACAGATCAAGAGTTTGAAAATCTGACTCTTTCTATCATCATAATTTTTTTCTACCAGTTTTAACTTGTCTCTTATTAACTTCCTATGGACAGAGTTTCATGACATTGTACAGGAGGCAGTGATCAAGACCATCCCGAAGAAAAAGAAATGCAAAAACACAGAATGGTTGTCTGAGGAGGCCTTACAAACAGCTGTGAAAAGAAGAGAAGTGAAAGGCAAAGGAGAAAAAGAAAGATATACCCAACTGAATGCAGAGTTCCAAAGAATAGCAAGGAGAGATAAGAAAGCCTTCCTCGGGGATCAATGCAAAGAAATAGAGGAAAAGAATAGAATGGGAAAGACTAGAGATCTCCTCAAGAAAATTAGAGATACCAAGGGAAAATTTCATGCAAAGATGGGCACAATAAAGACAGAAATGGCATGGACCTAACAGGAGCAGAAGATATTAAGAAAAGGTGGCAAGAATACACAGAAGAACTATACAAAAAAGATCTTCATGACCCACATAATCACGATGGTGCGATCACTCACCTAGAGCCAGACAACCTGGAACGTGAAGTCAAGTGGACCATAGAAAGCATCACTACAAACAAAGCTAGTAGAGGTGGTGGAATTCCAGTTGAGCTATTTCAAATCCTGAAAGATGATGCTGTGAAAGTGCTGCACTCAATATGCCAGCAAATTTGGAAAACTCAGCAGTGGCCACAGGACTGAAAAAGGTCAGTTTTCATTCCAATCCCAAAGAAAGGCAATGCCAAAGAATGCTCAAAACACCGCACAATTGCACTCATCTCACATGCTAGTAAAGTAATGCTCAAAATTCTCCAAGCCAGGCTTCAATAGTATGTGAACCATGAACTTTCAGATGTTCAAGCTGATTTTAGAAAAGGCAGAGGAACCAGAGATCAAATTGCCAACATCCGCTGGATCATGGAAAAAGCAAGAGAGTTCCAGAAAAACATCTATTTCTGCTTTATTGACTATGCCAAAGCCTTTGACTATGTGGATCACAATAAACTGTGGAAAATTCTTCAAGAGATAGGAATACCAGACCACCTGACCTGCCTCCTGAGAAACAAGTATGCAGGCCAAGAAACAAGAGCTAGAACCAGACATGGAACAATGGACTGGCTCCAAATTGGGGAAGGACTACATCAGGACTGTATATTGTCACCCTGCTTATTTAACTTATATGCAGAGTACATCATGAGAAATGCTGGACTTAATGAATCACAAGCTGGAATCAAGATTGCCAGGAGAAATATCAATAACCTCAGATATGCAGATGACACCACCCTCATGGCAGAAAGTGAAGAGGAACTAAAAAGCCTCTTGATGAAAGTGAAAGAAGANCTGCTTATTTAACTTATATGCAGAGTACATCATGAGAAATGCTGGACTTAATGAATCACAAGCTGGAATCAAGATTGCCAGGAGAAATATCAATAACCTCAGATATGCAGATGACACCACCCTTATGGTAGAAAGCAAAGAAAAACTAAAGAGCCTCTTTCGTGATGAAAGAGAAAGAAGAGAGTGAAAAAGTTGGCCTAAAACTCAACATTCAGAAAACCAGAATCATAGCATCTGGTCCCATCACTTCATGGCAAATAGATGGGGAAACAACGGAAACAGTGACAGATTTTACTTTTTTGGACTCAAAAATCATGGCAGATGGTGACTTCAGCCATGAAATTAAAAGATGCTTGCTCCTTGGAAGAAAAGCTATGACAAACCTAGACAGCATATTAAAAAGCAGAGACATTACTTTGCCGACTAAGGTCCGTCTAGTCAAGGCTATGGTTTTTCCAGTGGTCATGTATGGATGTGAGAGTTGGACTGTGAAGAAAGCTGAGCATTGAAGAATTGATGCTTTTGAAGTGTGGTGTTGGAGAAGACTCTTGAGAGTCCCTTGGACTGCAAGGAGATCCAACCAGTCCATCCTAAAGGAATCAGTCCTGAATATTCATTGGAAGGACTGATGTTGAAGCTGAAACTCCAATAATTTGGCCACCTGAAGCAAAGAACTGACTCATTTGAAAAGACCCTGATGCTGGGAAAGACTGAAGGCAGGAAGAGAAGGGGAAGACAGAGGATGAGATGGTTGGATGGCATCTTTGACTCAATGGACATGAATTTGAGTAAACTGTGGGAGTTGATGATGAACAGGGAGTTCTGGCGTGCTGCAGTCCATGGGTTTGCAAAGCGTTGGACATGGCTGAGTGACTGAAAGTCCCCTTTCTTTGAGAAGTGTTGGTTCATTCCTTTCCCCTAGTCTACAGTCTCATGGGAATTGGCACTGGGTAAGGACCAGGGCTGGAATGGGTCCAAGAACAGACTGGGTCCAATTTGAAATTTAGACTAGGTTTGGGATCATATTAGACTGGGTCCAATTGGAGCTGGATTGAGTCCTCTGAGAGGCCTCAGGTAGATACTAAATAAAGGCCAGTTGCTAACAGGAATCTCTGAAGAAAAGTAAGTGGCAACATTGGTGCACAGGAGTCCAAGGACTCAAAGGATGCCAGGAGCTCACCTCGCTTAGGAGTCTGACTCTGAGACAACCAAAAGGATTTCACAGGTGGAACTAGAGGTAAGTAATCCACCACCCAATGCAGGAGACGTGAGACATGGGTTCAGTCCCTGGGTCCGGAAGATTCCCTGGAGGAGGGCATGGCAACACACTCCAATATTCTTTCCTGGAGAATCCCAAGGGCAGAGGAGCCTGGCGGGCTACAATCCATGGGGTCACAAAGAATCAGACACGATTGAAGTGATTTGGCACACATGCAGGAGACCACCAAAAGCTAATAAAAGAAACAAGATTCTCCATACCCAAAGAACTGGGTGAATCATTTTTGAGCATTTGTTTTATATTTTATGCTCATGTTATATCTGACGACTATAGCCCAGAAGATGTGCATATCTAACAAGACGGCAGGATTTTACTAAAAATAACTTAGAATTATTATAACCATTAAGAGGAGCATTCCAAACAGTTAAGATCATTTAAAAATGCGCTTAAAAGCATGAACTGCCAAGTTAAGCAGAATGAATACCTGTTTTAATAAGTCTGCAGAAGCCTCCAGAATGTTTCAGAATTCCACAATGGCCTCATTGAAAGATTTGTTGCAAAAAACTGATGAAAAATTAAAGAGATAAAAAATGGCTAAAACAAAAACTACAACCCAGTTCTTTGGAGAATTGGAAACCACTGCTTTTGTCTTGCAAATCTCTGCATAGCCAAAAATGTGGCTCTAAAATTGTAAAGTTAAAGTGTTTTTTTTTTCCCCCCCAAATTCTCCAAATTTCACCTATTTCTCTCAAAACAGAAAAAAAATCAGAATTGGAGACAGAATTCTCCTGCACGTAATCAGCCTTTGTGGATGTGGATTTCCAGCCTGTATTCTCCAGAACCTAAGAAGCATTCTTTGAAATGCAAACTTTAGAGAGAAATTTCTCTAGTCAGAAGGGGAAAAAGAGAGAGGAGTCTTTTTTTTTTTTTTTTTTAAATTGGGCTAATGGTAAATATTACAACATTTCCACAAATACTAGTCTCTATCTGGCTATATATCAGTGTGTGCATATCTATATAGGTATGTTGCAGATTTGTGATGTTTTTAACTTCTGGATGGCATTGCTAAAAATAATTTATAAAAGAGCTCTTGGAGGAATGGGCATTAACAGAAATTAACCCAGATGCTTTTCAAGTTCCTATGATCTGGGATAATCATGGTAAATAAAAGCCAGTAGAAGCTGGTTGGTGTAACTAAAACAAGGATGCATTATAGTTATTAACATTGGATGTAACACAGGGAAAGGGCTTCTGTGTTGTGTGTTAGCCGCTCAGTTGTGTCTGACTCTGTGAGACCCCGTGGGCTGTAGCCCATCAGGCTCCTCTGTCCATGGGATTCTCCAGGCAAGAATACTGGAGTGGGTTGTCATGCTCTCCTCCAGGGGAACTTCCCACCCCAGGGACTGACTGCTGGTATTCCACATTGCAGACAGATTCTTTACCATCTGAGCCACCGAGCCACCAAGCCACCATGGAAGAATAAACAACTTTTATTCTGAGTTTATTAGTCAAATCAGTTCCTGCAATCTCCGTCACAAAATTTGTCAGTNACTTCCCACCCCAGGGACTGACTGCTGGTATTCCACATTGCAGACAGATTCTTTACCATCTGAGCCACCGAGCCACCAAGCCACCATGGAAGAATAAACAACTTTTATTCTGAGTTTATTAGTCAAATCAGTTCCTGCAATCTCCGTCACAAAATTTGTCAGTAAAAATAACACAATGACAGTTGATCTTGTCAAATGTCTCATGAAGCTTAGGGAAATAATCTAAACATAATTGTTAAGAAAGGCTTCTGAATGGGAGAAAATAAAAGCAACTGAAGCAACTGACAAACAACTAATCTCAAAAATATACAAGCAACTTATGCAGCTCAATTCCAG
>SJYA01010086.1:0-14077 GCA_006410615.1 Neotragus moschatus
ACTATGCAGATCCTGGGACCAGCCTGCCAGGGTTTAGATCATGATTCTAGCATTTATATCCTGTGTGATCTGAGAAAGACTCTGTGCTTCAGTTTGTTCACCAGGAGCAAAAGGATCATATTAGTAACCTACCTTAGGATTAAATGAGTTAGTTTGAAAAGCATTTAGAATGGTGCCTAGCACACTGCACTATGATAATTGCCAGCCATCATCATATGTATCCCAGGCATATTATCAAAATAAATATGGGCTATATTCCAATCAAGGAAGTATTTGCACTAAATCATGGGAAAAATATATGAGACACATACCTGTGATGTGTGTATATACCTATATATATAAACTGTGCTAATGACAATATTGATGTTTATACATGTATATAAAATATATACTAATGATACACATCTTACATATTTTATGTGTATGTCATCACTGGTGTATATTTTAAAAAGCATGTTTATAGTATATATATATCATTGTGTGTGTGTGTGTGTGTGTGTGTGTGTGTATATAGTATTGATTTTTATGACAGTGGAGATACTTCCTTGTTTATAATCTTGTCCATATTTATTTTTGTAGTATGTCTGGGAAAGATATGTTATGTTGGAAAGTAGAGACAGGAGGAAAATTAAAAGATTATTTTGCTAATTTTCCTTTCAGAACTGTAATTTGAGATTATAAAGACTTTATTATGGTTAAAAACCTCTGTGTGTAAAGGATATTTTTTCTTTCCATTTCTTACATCTATTTAAGAACAGAACGACCTGTAGCTATCATTTTTCTATAAGCTAAGAAGCAGCATGCTTTATGCACCTGAATACATTGATCCATTACTGCTTGACCCCTTAAGTCAAGGTGGACGTGCAATAGCAGAAATCTTGGTAATAAAACCTTCTTTTTCCAATTGCTAACTACTACTAAAATATACTTGCATAAAGAGTATAAAAAGATTTCGTTTCAAGCATCATTGAGTTGTAAAAGTAAGAATTATGCATAATTTGTTTTATTGGAACTACTATTTAAGAGGCCTTGATTTTCATTGGTGACCATATAGAACTTGTAACATTTCCTTAAAGATCATTTTGATTACAGTTATGTTAAAATAACATCAAAAGTACAAATAGAGGGAAAATAAAGATTTCATTTAGAATTCATTTTTTTATTGAGTGCCAGCTTTGTAGTGGTCAGCAAAAGTATAGCCTGCTGTGTGTGGGTGTGTGGGTGTGTGGGATGTGTGTGTGTGGGTGTGTGTCCAAGTTTAGTGCTTCGTAGAAGATATTAGCTTTTGAATACATTTGGACCATGAAACAATATTCTCTTTGTCTCCTTTTGTCATTGTTAATTAGGAAAAATTGCCAGACTCCCCAGCGGTAGCATGTCTAATTTAATAACCTGAGAATCTGATGCTTGAAAATATAATGAAATGTACTAAATACCATGGTCGCTTTATAATTACTGATACAAAACATATTGTAACTAATCTTTACTGATTAGAAAAGACTTTTATAAAGCACAAAATAGAGTCAGATGAGAACTACAGCTCTATCTGCATAAATTAATATAATTATCAATCAGGAAATTATTCTTGAGCATGGGCTGATGGGCCAGAATTTGGTTGAAGATGAAGAATATTAGCAAACCTCCTGCTAGATTTCTTTTCTTACCTAGTGGAAGTCTCCCTTTCTCTCTCTTTCTCTTTTTTTTAGAGGGGGAAAGCTTGTATCATTTGGTTTCCACCAGCAGTCTAAGTGACCATCCTAACAGAAACAACAGTTTTACGTGATGTTTTTATATCATGTATACTGCCCTAGTCAGTATTTCTATGTATTAATACCTTAGAAATTCCAAGCTCTTCCAATATTTTCTTTCAATGCAGCATACAGGATGCTGGGGCTGGTGCACTGGGATGACCCAGAGGGATGGTATGAGGAGAGAGGTGGGAGGGGGGTTCAGGATTGGGAACACATGTACACCCGTGGCAGATTCATGTTGATGTATGGCAAAACAAATACAATATTGTAAAGTAGTTAGCCTCCAATTAAAATAAATAAGTTTATATTAAAAAATAAGTTTTTACAGTTTAAGCTCTTTAAAAAAATTATATAGGTGTTAGTGTGAAATAGTCATCCTTACTTGCATTGAATTCCAGTTTGAGTCTTCCCTAGGTGTGTAACCCCAGAGAATGATGAATTTGACAGGTGTCTTAACCTTGGAATCTCAATTTCCTTATCTGACAACACAGGTACATTTATTACAGGGATTAAATTTCAATACAAAGCTTACTACCTAAAACAAGATAGGTATCAAAAAATCTTTTCCTTTGTCTTCTGCCTTCTCCCCTTGAGAAAGCAGCCTGATATGGGAGCAGTGACATAAAAGCTTAAGGTAATGTGTGACTTCGAAGCAGTGACACAACTTAATAGTTGATATCTTCAGTTCAATTCAGTTCAGTTGCTCAGTTGTGATTGACTCTGCAACCCCATGAATTGCAGCATGCCAGGCCTCCCTGTCCATCACCAACTCCAGGAGTTCACTCAGACTCACGTCCATCGAGTCAGTGATGCCATCCAGCCATCTCATCCTCTGTCGTCCCCTTCTCCTCCTGCCCGCAGTCCCTCCCAGCATCAGAGTCTTGTCCAGTGAGTCAACTCTTCGCATGAGGTGGCCAAAGTACTGGAGTTTCAGCTTTAGCATCATTCCTTCCAA
The DNA here is from genome assembly GCA_006410615.1 of Neotragus moschatus. NCBI lineage: Eukaryota > Metazoa > Chordata > Mammalia > Artiodactyla > Bovidae > Neotragus > Neotragus moschatus. Next base: position 2,707 of record SJYA01010086.1, read on the forward strand.
AGAAATCCCAGGGCTGATCTTCTTTAGAATGGACTGGTTGGATCTCCTTGCAATCCAAGGTCTCTCAAGAGTCTTCTCCAACACCACAGTTCCAAAGCATCAATTCTTTGGTGCTCAGCCTTCTTCACAGTCCAACTCTCACATCCATACATGACCACAGGAAAATCCATGGCCTTGACTAGATGGACTTTAGTCGGCAAAGTAATGTCTCTGTTTATATCTTAAGTGGCTTTAATTTTGTCAGAAGAGAGGAACCCTACATGCGTGGGAGATGGTTGAACGTGGTAATTCAGAGCTTGGAGGTGAATTTAAGCTTGGATGAGCTTGAATCCTGGCTCAGCTACTTGTGAGATTTGTGTTCTGGGTGATGAATGTCTTTCCTGATCTGTAAAAAACAGGGGCTGTAGTAGTAAACTTCGTCTAAAAGATTAAATAGTGAAGGTTCAATAAACTGAAGCATGTGAAAGCTCATACATAAGGAACCCATGGATGTTTTCTTGTGTCCTTGTATTTTAGGTGTGTGATTTACATATCACATACCCTGGTGAGGCCTTTTGCTTCACCGACCTGACCTTTATTTCTGATCCTGGTATCTGAAATTCCATTTAGGTGAAACATGGATTTTTTATTCCCCATTTAGCAACGCTTTTGACTGCAGTACTGCAAGGATAGTTTAATTAGATCGAATGGATGTGTGATTGATAGTGGAATCAGATTTTTTTCCCTACTAATAATGGTAGCAAAGAGGTTGAAAAGCAGGCTGAAGCTAGTAACAAACTCCTCCAAAGAATAAAAACATCTCTGCATAGTATCTCCAAAATTACACATTTTCAGGTAGTATCAAGGGATTGAGAAGAGAAGAAGCTCCCAAATGTTTTTAAAAATGATCACATTTTTTCCTTAACATAGACCAAATTCCCTGGATATGTTATTTGCTTATTTCATCCATTTTTTTTTCTCTGTGCTAATTTATTGAGCATTTAGTAGATTTTAAAGGTTCGGGCATGATCCCTACCTTCAGGATATTCATAGATAGGGTTGGAGAGTGATGAGGACCAACGCATGCTGGATGATGTGATAATACACTCTGATGGATGGTGCTGCAGGCCTGCAAAGATGTGTTGGGAATGTGAGAAGGGCTCCTGACCTGGGGAGAAGCAGGAAGGGAAAAATGGAGGCAGCAATGACCAGGGACCAGTTCTCGGAGGTGGTTCTGGGTTTCTTGAGGTGTTTAGAATCTATGGGGGCAAGTTTGGTTGTCACGATATTTGGGGAGTGACATAACTGACCTTTTAGTGAGTGAAGGCAATAGTGCTAAGTGCCCTTTAAAGTACAGGACAATTCCACATATTGAAGCTCTCGGTTCACAGATGTTAATGGTTGAGAAACACCAAACGAAGAGGCAGAATAAAGGGAGTGGCATTATATTCTGTATCTACTATGGCATCGCGGGTGGTAGAGGGGAAGGTTTGCTTTGAGCTTGTACCACTTGTGAAAATAAAAGCAGTTAGAAAGTGAGAGTGGTCTTTATCTGTCTGTTGCTTTCTGTTGGAATGCGTTGCACTGGCTTTGCAAGGCCACAACTTTCCCAAAGCTTAATGATCCATGCTGACTTGAATACGCCTATTGGAGAGGCCAGGGCTTCTCAAGCCCCTGGAGAAGGAGTCTATCCAGTTCACCAGCAGAATGAAGAAAACCCCAGGAAAAGAACATTTCCATTTTTTTTTTTCTTTCCAACAGACTGCCAAGTTAAGAAGGGACCAACTATAAAACAGTGGTGACACTCTGAACCAGAAAATCTGTTTTTCTTTGCTTGATACATTTTAAAATAGATTTGCTTAGACATCCGGAGAAGTTAATAGAGTTGTCCATGGCTATGGCCTAAAAGGAGAGGAGACACCAGGAGAAACAATTAAGTTGAGCACATACTGGGGAAGGAGGAAAGGAAGAGGAACAGGGCTCGTGGTCTGGGTGCCTCTGGCCCAGAGGAGCGCGCAGTGATCACAGAGGGCATGGCCCAGTAGTGAAGGCATAGTTAAGGAGCCCCCAAATTTCAGCAAAGACAGTTTCAAGATGATACATCCAAAGCCTCAGACTCCACCTCATTAAAGCCCAGGGTTTTGCAGAGCTGTGGTGCAGGGCAGAGCTGGGGATGGGGTGGAGGAGGTGTGGCAAATAGGAAGAGGCATAAGGAGGGGCCAGGTCAGCCAGTCCCTCCCCTGGCCATCAGTTGGCACCTCTGACTATTATATATATTGGAGATCTGTGTAAGATTTCATAACAAATAATGAAGAAATTTTAAAAAATTAAAAATTTTTCCTTTAAAAGTTCTTCGGAAAACCACTAGTATTGAAGTATTAAAATGTTGTTTCCTGTTAGCTGTTCATTTAAAAATTAATCTCCTGTGCAACTTTGGTCTAATGCCTGGGCCCCTCTGTGCCACCATTTTTTCTCATCCAGATGTTAAGGGAGTCAGTCTAGAATTTCTAAGGACCTTGCTGCTTTAACATCCTGTGAATTTTCAAATGTATTAGTCAGTTTACTGCACTGCTACAAAAGGGAATGATTCGGTAGCCTATGTATGGATTGATTCACAACTAGTAACAGATGAACCACACAGAAGACCTAGGAGAGTCTAGGTTTTCAATCTGAAAGTTATAAGAGGTGTGAAATGAAAATGTGGTTATTTATGGAAATTCACAGTTTCCTGCACTCACAGATGCTAGTGGTTTCATCTAGGCAGAACATTTTGACAAAGAACAGGAGCCCTAATTCACCAGTTTCCTCAGTGTTCTGTGTCTTTAACTGGGACAGCTAGTGGGCCAGCCTTCCGTGGGGTAAATGTGTCAGTTTTTATGGAGTAACTAAAGTTTTTACAGGGGCATGGTCAGAAAAATAGGTCTCTCAATTCATGTGGCTAAACATCTTTAGTTAGTTAGATACATGTGCATGGGGAATAAAATCACTTTTCTGAGAACCCTTTGATTAAGCAGTACTCTCTTTATGGCCATGTTTCCAATGTAAGGATTTGGAAGCACCCTGCAGCCTTTCTGTTACAGTTTCGTACATCTGCTTTCTGTTTTCCTATTAGCAGTTAAACAGCAGTATTACTTATTTGACCTCTATTAATTTTAAGCATATTATCCCCGCTGAAGGTTCAAGCTGTTTGTTAAGGAGCAGCCCCTCTGGGTTCTGCTATTATGTCTTCTATTTTCCTGGGTAGGTCCCTTGACCATTTGTCAGCAGTTTAAAATGGTTTTGGAGGATTGTTGGATTTAGGCTCAGTCTCTACTTGTTTGTTTTGAAGCATACTGGCTGGCATATAGTAATTTGTTCAGAATGATCTTCACATTAAAAAGAGACATGAAATACCCAGGGAGAAGAGAAAAATCTAACATATCTTTATACACCAATTACAAATCCACATGTTGACATTTTATTTAATTCTCACAACAACCCCATGAGGAAGGGATTAATATTATTATTCTCATTATTATCATAATCATTATTATAGGTGAGGAAGCTGAGACTTAGAGAAGTGAAACAACTCACCCAAAGACTCATAAGCCTGTTTCTAATGCTCAGCAAACTTCCTTAGCTAACTTCTACTTGGTGGTGTTTGTAGAAATTATAAAGATATGCAGCAATATATTCTTCAGTTACATTTATGGTTTTGTAGTCTAGTATCTGAGATTTTTGTACTAATTTAAATTGCAGTGAGGGCTGCGCTGTGCTTGTTTGCTCAGTCATGTCCGACTCTCTGCTTCCTCACGGACTGGTAGCCTCCCAGGCTCCTCTATCCATGGGGATTCTCCTGGCAGGAATACTGGAGTGGGATGCCATGCCCTCCTCCAGGGGATCTTCCCAACTCAGGGACTGAACCCAGGTCTCCCGTGTTGCCTGGAAAATGCCATGGATGGAGGAGCCTGGTGGGCTGCAGTCCATGGGGTCGCGAAGAGTCGGACACGACCGAGCGACTTCCCTTTCCCTTTTCACTTTCATGCATTGGAGAAGGAAATGGCAACCCACTCCAGTGTTCTTGCCTGGAGACTCCCAGGGACGAGGGAGCCTGGTGGGCTGCCGTCTATGGGGTGGCACAGAGTCGGACACGACTGAAGCGACTCAGCAGCAGCAGCTCCTGTGTTGCAGGCGGATTCTTCACTGTCAGAGCCACCAGGGAAGCTGAATGAGAGCACGTCACTTTTATTAGATTAATTCACACTGAGCTCTGATGAAATGTCATGGACCCAGGTGACGTGTGATTGTTGTTTTGTAGGAGCTTTTGTTTTGGGGGCTGGTGTTTTCATAGGTTATTGCTAATGCATCCAAAACATGGACTGACAGAGTGCAGGCTGGCCCACATGGAACGCATGGCCACTGATGTCTCTCAATAATGTTTTGTGATTCTGTGGATCAGAATGCTCTGTCTAGTTCCTTTCCTTTGTTATTTCTGAAAGCAGATCTGAACCCTGAAGTCTTTCTTTCCATGAGTGCTGAGAGATAAATAGTGAGAGAAAAAAATTCATTACACATTGTTTTTCAGCCTTTCTAAGGAGGGAGGAAAGCAAGTGAATTCAAGTGATGTCAAGTATCAGTGCTGGTTTGTTTCAATGGTGCAGCACAATTTCTCCTTTGAGAATACTGTCAGTATTTAACATTGCCTTGACTCAGATCTCTCCATAGTTCTTAAAGTTGCTGGTATTGACAGAAACACAATAAAATAGCACATCATTAAAACGTTGTGACTTTTGCTTACCAATTTCACCTGTTTTCTCCAAGAAGGTTAGTCTTAAGTTTTCCCTTTTTGCCTTCATAAAATCTTATAAACAGCCTGAAATTCTTATCAGAAATGGTAAGATTGTAAATTGTAAATAATTTTCACTGTGTACTTTGACCAGTATCTCCCTCCTGCAACACACCTATAGTTCAGTTTATGCTGATTTCTTGCACTTTTTTTTTTTTTTAACATTGTTTGGTCATTAACCTTATGTATGTACAAATTGTTTTTGAGGGCACTGAATTATATTCATTTTTTAACATGAAGGCTTTTTCCGTCAGCGTAGAAGTACTGCACTCTCATTATGTAAAGAAAAAGAGGAAACCATACAAAGATGGAAGACAAAAGAAAACAACGCTTTCTCGTAAGACAATCATCACTAGTACTCTGTTTTTCTAAGTCTCTTGGTTCTAAGTACATATTTTTTATATATTTATTTTTACAACCTGTGTAAAATTGGTGCTCTGGTTTTTCATTGATTATAGTGTAGCAGTTTTCTGTGCTAAAAAAGATTGTCTCTAAATGTCATCCCAAACAGCTCTATGGTATTGTATTAAATATCTAACATAATTTTTTGCTATTAAACTCAGGAAAAGAAGGATTTTTAATATCTTTAAGGGTACAGATCACTCAACATTCTGTTTTATAATATTGGTGTAGGAGATACAGATGGATGACATCACCGATTTAATGGACATGAGTTTGAGCAAACTCCAGGAGATAGTGAAGGACGGAGGAGCCTGGCGTGCTGCAGTCCATGGGGTCGCAAAGAGTTGGACAGGACTGAGCGACTGAACAACAAGAAGCAGATTGCAGGTACCACTGGACAGGATGGCTAGGAGCCTTTGAGCTGGAGGAGTCTTTAAAGGCTTCTACTATGTGAAGCATTAACCTTTCTGGGTGGGTATATAGGGGTTGTCAGGACAGCAACTCTTTTCCAGCATCTAAGGCCATACTACTCAGACTGGGTGAAAATTAGTTCTGGCTTTCTTTTTAGTTCGGACCAGCACTTTTTCTTTTGTAGTCTGGACCGGGACTAGGCCACCTGCTAAATAGTTATTATTCTGGAAAATTCTAAGTAGTTCAGTGAGAAGTGTAAAAATAACGGAAAAAGGAGAGAAAATCTGTAAATGCTGTAACTATGTACCTTTAAAAATTAAGGAGAATCAATTGAAAAATTAGAATTATCCTGAGTTGTGGCCAGATTCAAAACAAATATACAAAAGTAGTTCACATGACCACAGAGGAACTAAAGTATAATAAAGCCTATAATGGAATAAATTCTGTTTAGACAGTTGTTGCAAATATAAATAGGAATAAGCTTTTAAAAAAATCTAGTGATTTACATTAAGATACTTTAAAACTTGACTGGGAGCCATGAAAAACTTGTATAAATGAAGCAATATTCTGTGTTCCATATTGGAAAAATTCATTATTGTTAATGCTAGTATTAAAATATGTTCTAAACTGTAATCAGCAGACTGATCAAAGGGAGAGAATTGATATTGAGAAGTAGACGTAAGTACCTTATTTTCTGTGCATGTGTGCATACATGTTAAGTCGCTTCAGTCGTGTCCAAACTTTGTGACCCTGTGAACTGTAGTCTTATCACATTCCTCTGTCCATGAGATTCTCCAGGCAAGAGTACTAAAGTGGGTTGCCATGCCCTGCTCCAGGGGATCTTCCTACTCAGGGATCAAATCCATGTCTCTTACACATCTCCTACATTTGCAGGCAGGTTCTTTTACTACTACCTGGTACCATGGGTATCATTGTGGAACACTGTCAGGTGTTATTGTGGGAGGAAATGTATACGGAGGTTAAAAAAACATACTGTGGAATCAGACTGGCACAACTGAAATCCAAAATCCTTTAATTTTTGTGGTTTGCTGTTGTTTTCCCCATAGTTGTAATGGGGGATAGTAACTCCAGTTATCTGAAAATTAAACGGTGCATGGCACATAGTCAACAAATGGTAGAGTTAATTAACGTTACTCCATCTTCAGATGTTTGGAAAAGTATGCCTTGTTTCTTTCCAAACTTATTATCCTTATGATTTTAAAATGTGTTCTTAAATCTGTATTTATTAATTATTAAAGATAAAGAAAATATAATAGCATTTGACTCCTATGGAGTATAAGGAGATGAATATAATATTTTGTGTCCCTACAATTCATCTAATCATTATTTCTCATGATATCTGTCATTTTTACTTGAGTTACAGAAGCATCTTAGAAATAAGTCATGCATTTCTATGATTGGATTATACACAATGTCAAGTCTGTGATTTACTGTGCTGTTATATAAAAGCAATCCTTGGTTATAACTGTGATAATTTCTATAGTGGAAAGTTTGAGAAACATGAAAAAGTATGAAGAAATTTAGAATGATTCATAATTCCATCACCTGAAGATAATCATTGTTAATATTCTTAGGTCTTTCCTTCTAGATTCTTTTTCCACTTAGTATGTATTTTAGTTTCAGAATTAATAGATACATTTAATCCAATTTTAATAAAACCTCAGCTGAACTTGCTGGAAATTCAATTTAACGTAACAAAATTATTCTAAAAAGTTATATGGAAGAATAATAAATATAGTTTAAAAGATGATTCAAAACAAATAAAAACATCCCCTATCAGATATGAAACTGTGTTGTAAAACTCCAAGAATTAAAATTGAGTTGTACTGGTACGAGATTGGATAGTAGATTTGTATGTAGTATTATAGACATCCTACAAATAGAATTTAGTGTTTAGAATAGAAGAATTCAGTACATCATAAGAATTGCCATCATTATTGGTGGGAGGAGGCATTATTTAGAAAATTTGAGATAATGAATTAGTTCCTTACCTTTGACCATAATGTAAAAGCAATTTCATACCAATCTAAGGCTAAAACCATTACAGTTTCCAAATTGGGTACTGTATTTGTAATTTTAATACAGGCTTTCTTTATCCTAGCCTGTACCTTTCTGGTAATAGTCTATTTTAAAAAGGTGGTTTCTTCTTTTATCTCATTAAGAACTTTAAAACTTTCTTCTTGCAGTAAGTTTGTTTTATCACAGTGACTTTTATTTGAGAGCATTATTTACTATGCTTTTTGTGGGTTTTCAAGTAATTTTGTAGGCCCAGCACATTTACTCATTCTTAGAGAGTAGTAATTATTTTACTATAGCAAAATTAGTTTTTCATGCTTTATAGATGGCTTCTACAATCTTTTTCAGAATTCAGAAGGCACTTTTCTGAATTCTGAAATTCACTCAAGTACTTGCTTTTATGTACATCTGATTTATTTTGTTTCATGTCTCTTATTTCATATATTGCACATGATCACTGAGTTCCTCTTCATGATCCAGTCTAATATGGAGAGGATTCTACTCATTCGGATTTCCATTGCTTCCCCTATTAGGACTCTGATTTAACTCATGTACGTGTTTCATCAAATAACCACTGGAAATCCATGCAAAGTTGTTGCACCTGTAGCATTTTAATTGTTGAGGGCAGAAGCATGATTCCAAGATTACCCAAGCATTGTGTGACTGAATAATTGCTCTTCTAGAATCCTCTATTCACTTGGATTGTACCATCTACCGACCTGTGATAGGTCAATCTGTCATGCACCTCAACATTTGTCTGGTATGCTGAGTATATTCAGTAATTTTAGCACTGTTAGTAAATTCTAGAAAGAATCTTCAAGTTAAAATTAATTGTGACCTACTATGAACAAAAATGTCATAAGACTTTCTGGAGAATGATAAAGGATGTTGATGCAGTTAGCAGCAAGAAATAATGAATGAGTGGTCAGATAATAAACACTGATAAGGAAACCCAATACGCTGAAATGTCAAACTTTTCCTAGTATATGAACCCTTTTATTTTTTGTATTCTCCTTTTTTTTTTTTTTGAAAAAAAAAAAAAAAGGCTTGCAGTAAAGTGACTGTTTACTTTTGCTTCTTTTGCAATTGTTGAGAAGATTCAGTTGCTAATGAAAATGCCTTTGTCTATTTTTAAACTGTATGAGAATGCTTTAGAAACATGAGTATTGGGAGAGGGGTTCAGAATGGGGAACATATGTAAGCCCATGGCAGATTCATGTTGACGTGTGGCAGAACCAATACAATATTGTAAAGTAATTAGCCTCCAATTAAATAAATTTAAATTAAAAAAGAGAAACATGAGTATTTTTTCTTCTTCAGATACTCTTGTAATAATCTTTAAGCAGCAGTCATTGTAAATGTCAGTTCACTTTCCTAGGGGATGGACCCCAGCGTGAGGATCATGGCTGCCCATATCTCACCTGACCCTAAGGGGCTTACTTTGATTAACTTCATAAACCAAGGCCCGCTGACCAGCTTCAGCTTCATAGGAGATAGGCTTCTTTCTGTTTGGGCATACTACCTGTCCTCTGCCAGTAGGTAAGCCAGCCAGTGAAGATGTCACACTTCCCGAATTCTTCAAATCATGCTCTGATCTCATAATTTATCTGCTTAATTCTGCAGGTGAAGTAGCACCTGGATGAAACCATTGTAGGTTCTATTAATTTAAAATAATTTTTATTGTGAAATATACATAAGATAACATTTAGCATTTAAACCATTTTTAAGTGTATAGTGGCATTAAGTTCAGTCACAGTGTGTGAAACTATTACTATCAGATTGGCCGATAAATTCATTTGGGCTTTTCCATAAGATGTAATGGAACAACCTGAACAAACCATTTGGCCAACCCAGTACTATCCATTTCCAGAACTTTTTGTTAGCCCAGACAGAAGCTCTATGCCCGTTAAATGTAATCCTCTACTCTTTGTTCCTCCTAGTCCTGATCACCTCTGCTCTAACTTTCTGTCTATATGAGAAGGCTTCTCCCAGGTATCTCGTGTAGGTGTAACCGTACAGTGGCTGTCCTTTCATGTCTGGGCTAGCTCATGGAGCTCAGCACTCCCAGCTTTCATCCATGCTGTAGTGAGTATCAGAACGTTTTTCCTTGTCCTTGGTTCTCCTCTAGTTCTCCTCCTCTGACTCCACCCTTATTCATGTATCACAGTTTGATTTCTTTTGAGTCCCTGCTGTAAATTATTTTTTTTGTTTATATCTAAGATGAAACTGGTGGATCAGTGACTTAGTTGGAGAGGATACACTAAATTGTTTTCCATAATGACTACATCATTTCCTACTCTCATTACAATGTACAGGTTTATAATGTCTTCAGCTCCTCATTAACTTTTGTTACTTTGGGGGAGGGATTGTTTATTTTTATAGTAGTCATCCTAACAGATGTGAGGTAGTATCTCATTTTGATTTTGACATGCGTTTCCATAATGATGAGTGATGTTGAACAACTTTGCGTCTGCTTCTTGACCATTTGTGTATCTTCTTTGGAGAATTATCTGTTTAAACCCTTTATTTTTGAATTAGGCTGTTTGGGTTTTTTGCTATTGTTGAGTTGTAACTTCTTTATATCTTCTGGATATTGATCCTTTATCCTTTATTANATTTTGATTTTGACATGCGTTTCCATAATGATGAGTGATGTTGAACAACTTTGCGTCTGCTTCTTGACCATTTGTGTATCTTCTTTGGAGAATTATCTGTTTAAACCCTTTATTTTTGAATTAGGCTGTTTGGGTTTTTTGCTATTGTTGAGTTGTAACTTCTTTATATCTTCTGGATATTGATCCTTTATCCTTTATTATTTCTCAATATGCTTTGGAAATAGGTTCTACAATTCTTTGGGTTTTCTTTTTGTTCTCTTGATATTGTCTTCAGATGCCCCAAAGCTGTTAATTTTGATGAAATCTAGTTTATCTGTTTTTTTAATCTATAGTTGCCTGTACTCTATTCTTTTTTTTATTAAAAGGACATTTGTATATGGTGGTTTAGACGCTAAGTTTGTGTCTGACTCTTGCAACCCCATGGACTGTAGCCTGCTAGGCTCCTCTGTCCGTGGGATTTCCTAGGCAAGAATACTGGAGTGGGTTGCCATTTCCTTCTCCAGAGGGTCTTCCCAACCCAAGAATTGAACCTGGGTCTACTGTGTTGCAGGCAATCTCCTGCATTACAGGTGGATTCTTTGCCAACTGAGCCATTTTTACTCTCCTGAGCCAGGAAAGCCCTTATATAACTATTTCCTCCCCAAATGGTAGATCCATTAGTGTATTGGATATCCCATTCAAGATATACTCTAAATCTCCCTGAAAAAGCAAATGTTGGCTTCATGAACCAAAATAATGTAACACAGCACAGTGATTAGAGCATGATCTGAAAGTTAGACTGGTGGTGTTTTAAGTTTTTTTTTATCCACCTTCTGGTTGTGTAATTTGGGGCAGATTAAGTCATAGTTCTGTGCCTCAGTTTTATCATCTATAATTTTGGATTATAATAGTGTTGAACTTAACAGGTTGTTTGAATTAAATGAGGTAATTACTGTCAAATCTCTAGAACATTGCTATTAAATTATACGTCAGTGTATGTTGGCTGTTATTATCCTACTTTTTTGGAAAGCAGGTGGGATTTAGATAGAGCTAGATATCTACTACTGTGGGCAGGAATCCCTCCGAAGAAATGGAGTAGCCATCATGGTCAACAAAAGAGTCC
>SJYA01010087.1:0-14077 GCA_006410615.1 Neotragus moschatus
TAGGGACCAGGGAAGTGGCCGCAGTGCTAAGTTAAGGAGAATAGGGAGCTGGGTGCTGGGGAGCTCTAGGGTCTGGCCAGTAAGGTCCAGTGAGGGCCAGTCAGCTCTGGGGTCAGGCGGTGCAGAGAAGGGGACGTGGTGGGCCATGGAGCTGGAGGAGGGTAGTGATGGTCTGGGACAGCGGGGTGGAGGACGGGAGAGGGGCAGTTGGTTAGTGGTGCATAAAAGTGCTGACAACCTAAACCCCCATTCGGGACAAAAATTATGAGTTTGGGGAGAAAGATACTTAACAATCCATCAAAGCTTGGGGACTAGCCAGAAAGGGTCAAATAATTTGAGGCACTAGTGAGTAATTAAAAGACAGTTGCTTCTTGGAAGGAAAGCTATGACAAAACTAGATAGCATATTAAAAAGCAGAGACATCACTTTGCTGACAAAAGTTTGTATAGTCAAAGCTGTAGTTTTTCCAGTAGTCATGTACAGATGAGAGAGTTGAACCTAAAGAAGGCTGAGTACTGAAGAACTGACATTTTTGAACTGTGGTGCTTGAGAAGGCTCTTGAGAGTCTCTTGGACAACAAGGAGATCAAATCAGTCAATCCTACAGGAAATCAACCCTGAAAATTCATTGGAAGGACTGATGCTGAAGCTGAAGCTCCAATACTTTGGCCACCTGATGCGAAGAGCCAACTCATTAAAAAACTCCCTGATATTGGCAAAGACTGAGGGCAGGAGGAGAAGCGGGTGACAGAGGCTGAGATGGGTGGATGGCAACACCAATTTAATAGAGATGAGTTTGAGCAAACTCTGGGAAATGGTGAAGGACAAGGAAGCCTGGCTTGCTGCAGTCCATGGGGTTGCAAAGAGTTGGACACGACTGAACAACAGAAGTGAGTAGTCATGAAGGGGCCTGAGGTTGTTGAGCACAGACCTGCAGGCGGGAGGCACAGAGAAGTGGAATCCTGGAGAGCTGGAGGAGCAGGGGGCGACTCTTACATGCCAAGGCATCAACAAAGTACAGTCTTTGGCCGATTAGCCACAGTAAATTAATTTGACAACCAAATGCCTGGATAAAAAAGCATTTAATAACTGAATTCTTGAGTAATTACGAGATTCCTTACAAACCAGAATGTTATCTCAGGAAAAATGTGCATAGAGGTTAGGTGACCCTTTTCAAAATGCCAAGAGCTCTGTGTTTAGTGATCATCCCATTTCTTTTAAAGAGAGATGACATTAATATTGCTATTTTTCAACTGACATCTAGTTCATTTATAATGTTGTGTTAGTTTCACATGTACAGCAGAGTGAGTGGTTCATATATATCTAGTCTTCTTCAGATTCTTTTTGCTTATGGGTTATCATAGAATACTGAGTGGAATTCAGTGCTATATACAACAGGTCCTTGTTGGTCATCTATTTTCTATATAGTGGCTTGGGTATGTTAATCTCAAGCTTCTAATTTATCCATACCTCCGTTACCATAATCGTAAGTTCTCTCTGTTAGTCGTAAGTTTTCCCTGACTGTGGAAGTCTGTTTTGCAAATAAGTTCATTTATATCTTTTTTTTTTAGACTCCACATATACCCAATATCATATGTCTCTGTCTCCCTTCACTTAGTATGATAATGTCTAGGCCCATCCAGTGATCACTTATTTCTGAGTGAACTATTCAGCGCATTAAACAGCTTCTTTCTGCCAGGTTTCCAGTAAGGCAAAAAAAAAAAAAAAAAAAAGACACGGGAATGAAAAATGGACAAAAACTTCGATTAAAAAAAAAAAAAATTTGGAGTAACTCCAGAGATGACTCTTTGTTGGACCTTAATTAAACCTGGAGATTCCAAGCCTGTGTTTCCACTGATAATTTCGTAGTGCTACAAATCTGGATGAAGTGGGAAAAACGAATGGCCAGGGTGGAATGAGTGAAGGCCTTCCCCATAATCAGGACGTACAGAAACTTTGATGCTGAAACATTATTTATAGCTCTGGCTTGAAAAATATGTGGAAAAACTTAACCCTCCAGGGGCATATTTAATCATGCAAGAGTTTTCCGTATTCCCTTTATGTGCTGGGAAGTTAATCTGTGTTACGAGCATAAGCAGCTTATAAAATGTAGGAGGATTTTTTTCCCCCTCCACAAACAGCTCAACCTTAAAGGAGAAAAAAATGTGTTTTAAATTATAAAAAAAAAAAAAAGAAAAAGAAAAAACGATCACAATGAATTTGAGCACTGCAACAACCTGTCATAAAACATAAAACATATAATACCTCTTAAGTAAATTATATAATATGTGGTCTTATACACATTACATTTTGGAAGGTTATAAGTATTCTAAAGATACTAGGAGAGTTTGCTAAGTAGAGAAATAATAACTCCTTTAAAGATATGGATCCTTTCCTGATGGACACAATTTTCCTTACTTAACTATGGCAACCCACCCCCGTATTCTTGCTGGGAAAAATCATGGACAGAGGAGCCTGATGGGCTGCAATCAATGGGGTCACCAAGAGTTGGACACAACTAAACAACAAGGCTATGCCACTCTCCATGGCACACTGACTTGCCACGGGCATTAAAGGAAACACTCTGCTTCACTGTCTTGGTAATCTGGAGCTGATCATTTTTAAATATCAGCCAGATGCTCAGTAACTTTGTTTCTATTTCTGTATATGTCAGTGATATAAACCAGATAATGGATAAGAAAACAGCTTCCTATGGAAATGCAGCTATCATCTTAACTAAATCAGTTGCTGTTAACTTCTTCTGTTTAGACACAGGCTTTACAACGTCAAAATCTTAAAAAGGAGGACAGTTCTGACTTCAAGATGAATAATAGCAGGGGATGATTCATGGGTGGAAGAGTGGGAGGTACACACGATTCAGTACAAGACAGGTTAAAAGGACATATTGTACAACGTGGGAGATACAGCCAATATTTTGCAATAATTGCAAATAGAGTAAAACCTTTCAAAAATATATAAAATTTTTTAAAAAGTGAGTCTGAAAAGATATAAATGAGATTTTAAGGTTAACTAGTTCTTTCCTGTAAACTGATCTAATTTCATAATGTAAATAAAAATAAAAACAAAGTTTAGAAACCATACCAGTATGTCAAAAACTATAGCATTAATCAAGATAACACCTGGCATGTGAAAAACACAGTACAGATAACTCTTGTTCTTTCCCTAATGTCATTGTATAGTGTCTATTTTTCTTAGGTATCCAAATCTAAAATGGGTACAAAGGTAATTTAGAGGATATGGGAGATTTTCAATCAAAATGCTGAATAGCTTTCAAATTTCAACAATGGAATAAGAGTTCCAAACACTTTGGGGATTTTAACTGAACTTCTTACAGTACAATACACAACTATACTAAAAAAAAAAAAAAGCCAAATAATATTGTATCTTGGTGTTGTCACATACCAAACTCAGAAATCTACTGAGGTTAATTGAGCAGAAAGAAAGAAACTGAAAATTGGGAGACAACATGCAATGGGCAGTAATTTGCCAACAGTGGGCAAAACTTCGTCTTTCTGAGTCTGTCTGCTCATCGCTACAATGGGTTTGTTTGTTGCTTAGTTGCTAAGTCGTGTCTGACTCTTTGCGATCCCGTGGACTGTGGTCCACCAGGCTCCTCTGTCCATGGGAAGAATACCGGAGTGGGTTGCCACATCCTCCTCCAGGGGATCTTCCTGACTCAGCAACTGAACCTGCATCTCCTACATTGGCAGGAGGGTTCTTTACCACTGAACCACTGGGGAAAACCTACAATGGGGATAAAACTCCAAGCCTATCTGTCCACTTAGATTAAAAAAAAAAAAAAAGATTTTATGACTTCAATCACTGACTAAGAATGGTTTACAAAGGACAATAAAAATACTATTCCTTTATTACCTTTTCTGCACTTATTCTCATGATATAATTATTATCACCTAATAGAGTGTGATAAATACAGAAAATATATGACAAAATGACACACAGTGACATTAGAGAAAATATCAGAGTAAGGATCTCTGAAAATAGTCTCTTCCATAAATGAGAATACTGACAAACTCTGAGGCGTATTTATTTAAGAAAAGCAGCTGTATAAATACGGGTTGTGGCATTTTAACTTGACCAATTCCCACCCCTTTTCCCCTTCTAGCTTGACTGTAGCCTTGAAAACCAACACACCATCGCAGTGAAAACTAGGCTGGTAGCCAGCGGAGGAGGCCCATCAGTGCTCTGAAGGAGCTGTGACCCCATGTTCAGAAAACTGCCACCTGTTTGTAACGAAGACCCCACTCACTTGCTGTCTTTATTTGACTTGACTCAGAAATCACTGTATGTGAAAGCCTTTTTCCAGGGACCAGTTGCTGAAAAGTATCAGGAGCAACTGTTTAACACTGTGATCTGCTGAGGTGGTAAGTGACAGTTAAAGCAACAATAAGCTGACCAAAAAGCTTAAAAGGAAAACCTGGCGAATCCCACACTCTTAGGAATCTAGAAGATAACACAGGAGCATAGAGCCAGGTGCACGCCCTAAGTCACACATGTGCTCAGGAAAGCTCTGAGAAGGCCTTCAGCTCTCACCTCTAGCTGATCAGGAGGATCTGGGCAGGTAGGAGACGAAGGGTAAGGCAGAGTCCCTAACTGCCCAGGCGAGCACTGAAGACATGCCCCACCACACACAGAGCCCCCAACAAAGAGTGGAGGGCTTACTGGTTGTGTTAGGGGAAGCACACTGATTGAAAACGCCCACCCTGGCCAGGCACCATAGTAACCATTTGCACGAACTGTTTTAGGACAGGAGGTCCTGAGAAGGAATATGGAACTAATAAGCCACTAAGCCACCAACCGGGAGAGTTTGGGAAAGGTTGAAAGGAGACACCACGTGTCTGTCCACTTCCCAGAATCCCTCTCGCTAGGATCCATCTTGGCTGAGCAATGCGTGAGCCACCAGGAAAGACTCTGAATTAGAATGACTGGCCAAAGACCACCCAGAAACTAATCCCATCACCATAAAAACCGAGACTGCGAGCCACACAGCAGAGCAGTTCTCCTGGGTTCCCTTACCCTACTGCTCCCCACCCAGGTGCCCTTTCCCAATAAAATCTCTTGCTTTGTCAGTGCATGTGTCTCCTCAGACAATTCATTTCCAAGTGTTAGACAAGAGTGCAGTTTCGGGCCCTGGAAGGGGTCCGCCTTCCTGCAACAGTTCCAGGCATTTCAGGAGATCTCTGTCCAGTCATTAGATGGCCTCTAAATTAACTGAGCGTAAAGGGCCACACAGGACAAAGACTACAAGCCTAACGAGATTAGTTTAGAGAAGTCACTGAACAACAAACAACAGGAGCAGCAAGGAATGACAACAAGCCTTCGAGAAGGAAGAAAATCTGATTCCCAGTACTTCTGCATTCGACTGTTGAGAATGTCCAGCTCTCAAGAGAAAGCTACCAGTTATGCAGAGAAACAGGAAAGTACGTCCCCCACAAAGAACAAAAATGAAATCAGTCTACAGAAACTGTCCCTGAGGAACCTACTAGACTTGAGAACAGCTATTTTAACTATGTTCAAAGAACTAAAAAAATCATGTATAAGTAACTAAAGGAAAGTATGAGAATGCTACCTCACCAAAATACAGAATACCAATAAAGGGAAACCATAAAAAAAAAAAAACAACCCAAGAGACATTCTGGAATTCAAAAACACAACTGAAAAATTAATGACGCTCAACAGCAGATTTGGGTTAGCTGAAGAAAGAATTACTGAACATGAAGAGAGGCCAACTTAGACTATCTAGTTTCAAAACTCTTTCAAAAAATTGCAGAGGAAGGAACACTTCTAAACTCATTTTATGAAACCACCATCACCCTGATGGTCCATCTAGTCAAGGCTATGGTTTTTCCAGTGGTCATGTATGGATGTGAGAGTTGGACTGTGAAGAACGCTGAGCACCAAAGAATTGATGCTTTTGAACTGTGGTGTTGGAGAAGACTCTTGAGAGTCTGCAAGGAGATCCAACCAGTCCATTCTGAAGGAGATCAGCCCTGGGTGTTCATTGGAAGGACTGATGCTGAAGCTGAAACTCCAATACTTTGGCCACCTCATGCGAAGAGTTGACTGACTGGAAAAGACCCAGATGCTGGGAGGGATTGGGGGCAGGAGCAGAAGGGGACGACAGAGGATGAGATGGCTGGATGGCATCCCTGACTTGATGGACTTGAGTCTGAGTGAACTCCGGGAGTTGGTGATGGACAGAGAGGCCTGGCGTGCTGCGATTCATGGGGTCGCAAAGAGTCGGACACAACTGAGTGACAACTGAACTAACTGAACGGAGAAACTGACATGGAGAACAGACTTATAGACATTGCGGGGGTGGGGGGGGGGTGTGCAAGGACAGGGTGAGATGTACCGAGAGAGTAACATGGAAACTTACATCACCACATGTAAAATACATAGCCAATGGGAATTCACTGTATGGCTCAGGAAACTCAAATGGGCTCTGTATCAACCAAGAGGAGTGGGATGGGGAGGGAGATGGGAGGGAGATTTAAGGAGGAGACCTATGTATACCTATGGCTGATTCATGTTGATGTTTGATAGAAAACAACAAAATTCTGTAAAGCAATTATCCTTCAATTAAAAAATAAATTTAAAAAATTAAAAGTGATGGACAAATTAACACACTCCAAGGTAAAGAGAAAACAGAGAGTTAATCACTAGAAAGCTTGCCCTGTCAGAAAAACTAAAGGGAATTCTTCTGACTGAAATGAAAGGATACTGGACAATAACTCAAATCCACACAAAGAAAACAATACAGGGAAAAGTAACTGTATAGATAAATACAGAAGACTAAATATATTTCTGTTGCAATTTTTTTCCTATGTGATTTAAAATACAAATGCATAATGCAATAATTATAAGACTATGTTGTCGTAAAATATATAAAGATGTAATTTGTGTAACAGCAAGCACAAAGAAAGGAAAGAGAAATAGATATATATAGGAGCAACGTTTTTGTATACTAATGAAATTAAGTTGATGTTAAACAAAATTACACTGCTATAAATTAAGATTTTAATTGCGATTTTCAGGACAGCCACTGAGAAAATAACTGAAAAAATTTATTATAAAAGAAAACACAAGGCATGAAATACAAGAAAAGTAATGTGGTTACTTTTAGTAATATCTAGTTATAGTAGATATTAACTAATGTTAACGAGTAATATCTAGTCATAGTAGATATTAACTAGTGTTAGCTAGTAATATCTAGTTTTAGTAGATATTAACTAGTGTTAACTAGTAATATCTAGTTAACACAAGAGAAGGAGGTAATAGGGAAATACAGAAAGAAAAAAAAAGACATAAGACACATAGAAAACAAGCAGCAATACTGCAAATGTAAATCCTATCGTCAGTAATTACATTAAATGTAAGTGAATTAAACACTTCAACTAAAAGGCAGACATAGCAAGATGCATAAAAAAGCATATCCAACTAAATGTTGTCTACTTGAGATGCATTTTAGATTCAAAGACCCAAATAAGCTGAAAGTAAAAGAACAGAAAAAGGTATTCCATGCTGCTGCTGCTGCTAAGGCGCTTCAGTCGTGTCCGACTCTGTGCGACCCCACAGACGGCAGCCCACCAGGCTCCCCCGTCCCTGGGATTCTCCAGGCAAGAACACTGGAGTGGGTTGCCATTTCCTTCTCCAGTGCATGAAAGTGGAAAGTGAAAGTGGAGTCGCTCAGTCGTGTCGGACTCTTAGCCACCCCATGGACTGCAGCCCACCAGGCTCCTCTGTCCATGGGATTTTCCAGGCAAGAGTACTGGAGTGGGGTGCCATCGCCTTCTACGAGGTATTCCATGCACTTGCAATAATGCAAGACAAGTATTAATAAGTTCTAGAGACCTAATGACATGGTAATGATAGTAAACAATACTATATTATTTACTTGAGGTCTGCTAATAGGATAGATTTGAAATTAAACTTCTCATACACACACACACACACACACACACAGAATAACTGCACTTGTTGGAGGTGATGGATATGTTAATTAGCTTGACTGTGGTGATAATTTCACAATACATACATATTTGAAGACATTAATTTGTATACCTTAAACACATATAATTTTATATATCAATGGTATCTCAATAAAGTTGTTGTGTTTTGCTTTTGGGGCCATGCAGTTTGGCAGGTGGGATCCTAGTTCCCCCAATCAGGGACTGAACCCTGGCCCTAGCAGTGAAAGCACCATCTTAACTACTGGACCACCAGGGAATTTCCGTAAGTTACTTTTTTTAAAAAGACACCACATGCATATGGTAGCCAAAAGAGAGTTGGAGAGGCTACACTAATATCAGACAAAATAGACTTTAAAATTGTTAATAGAGACAAAGAAGAACATTATCTAATGATAAAAGGGTCAGTCTATCAAAAATGTATAATAATTATAATCATACATGTACCTATCAAACAGCCCCAAAATAAACAAAATAAAAATTGACAGAATTGAAGGGGAAAACATAGGTAAACAACAGTTAGAGAAGTCAATACTGTGCTTTCAATAATGAATATAACTTGAGAGAAGATCAGCGAGGAAAGAGAAGACTTGAACAAGACTACATACCGCCTCGATCTAGCAGACGCCTACAGAATACTACACCCAGTGATTTAGCAGGCCACATTCTCCTCAAATGCGCACGAAGCATTCTCCAGGATATACAAGGTACTAGACCATAAGAAATGAAGTCATGCTCTACGTGTTCCCCAGCTACAATGGAATGAAATTTGTTCTCAATAACAAAGAATTTGGGAAACTCAGAAATATGTGGATATTAAAAAAAACACACTCTGCAAAAGTAGTGAATCAAAGCGAAAAACCACATGGGAAATTAGAAATTACTTTAAGAGAAACAAAAAAGTTAACACAGCACACAAAAACGTATGAGACGTGATGAATGCACTGCTCAGAGAGAAAAGGATGACGAGGAGCGTCTACAATGCAGAACAGCTTCAAATCATCAGCTTTACCTTTCACCCTAAGAACAAAACAAAGCAAAAATCTAGCTGCCTATGCAGCAAGCACAAGGAAGGAAATATAAAAAATTGAGCAAAGTAAAATGTTGGTTTCTTGAAACATCAACAAAATCGACAAATCCTTATCTAGACTGATCAAAAATCTGAAGACTCAAATTACTAATATTAAAGGGGACAGAGGGGACAATACTATGAATATTAGAGAAATAAAAATGATTACAACACCATGAACAACTGTACGCCTAGAGGAAATGGACAAATTTATAGAAAGATACAAAGAACCAAACTAACTTCTTGGTGAATTTTACTACACATTTAAAGAATTAACCAAACTTTCACAAACTCCCCAAAAACAGAAAAGCAGGAAACATGTCTTAACTCGCTCTCTGAGGCCAGCAGTATCCTGATAAATGAGAAAAGACACCACAAATAAAAGTCCCTTATGAATATAAATGCAAAAATCTTGAGTGAAGTACTAGCCAACTGAATCCAGCAACATAAAAAGAATCACACACCTTGAGAAAGTGGGATTTACTCCTGGAAAGCAAGGCTGGTTCAACACATAACAATGAACTAATATGCTACACTATATTATGATAATAAGGAACAAAAACTGCACGATCACTCGAGAGCCACACAAAAGGCATTTAACACATTCCAGAACCGTCTCATCACAAACACGCAAAAGAGGAACAGAAGAGAATTTCCTCAACCTGCCTAAGAGCATCAGTAGTTATCAATGTGGTGAAAGACTCAAAGCTTATTTACTAGTATCAGGAACAAGACAAGGATGCCCACTTTCATCAACTCCATTCTGACTCAGGGTAATAGGCAAGAAAAAGAAATAAAAGACATCTATCTTGACTGAATTAGGGGAATTTTCTGGCAGTCCAATGGTTAGGCCCCAGCTAATTTACTGCTGTGGCCAGGGTTCACTCTCTATACGTATGCTGTGTACAACATGGCAAAAACAAACAAACAAACAAAGGAAACCCACTGAATCTAGATTTGGAAGGAAGACATAAAACTATCTCTATTTGCAGATGACATGAAGGTCAAAGGAAACCAAAATACATTAAAAAACCACCTTAGAACAAAGTAAGTACAGCATGGCTGCAGGATACATGAGCCATATTAAAAAAAAAAAATCAAATCTATTTCTATATACCAGCAATGAACAATTCTAAGAAGAAATTAAGAAAACAACTCTATTTTCAACAGTATCAAAAAATAAGAGGTGGGAGGTGGGAGGAAGGCTCAAGAGGGAGGGGACATATATATACTCATTACTGACGCACGTTGATGTCTGGTAGAAGCCAACACAATATTGTAAAGCAACTAACCTTCAATTAAAAATTAGAAACTTAAACACTAAAATATGTAGGAATAACTGTAACAAAATAAGTATAATGCATGTACACTAAAAAAAAATTTCATTGAAAAAAATTAAAAAAAAAAAAATTAATACAAAGACATCCCAAGTTCACAAATCACAAAACATAGTACTGGTAAGATGGCAGTACTCCCCAAATTGATCTAATATTCAATGTAATCTCAGATGGCTTTTGGTAGGGGTGGTAGATATTGACAAACTGATCCTAAAATTCATATGGAGATGTAAGGGACCTAGAATAGACAAAATAATCCTGAAAAAGAACAAAGTTGGAGATCTCACACTACGTGACTTCAAAACTTACTGGAAAGATACAGTAGTTGATACTATGGGTTACTAGATGGACATGAGGATCGACACACAGATCAACAGAATAGAACTGAAAGTCCAAATATAAACCCTTCCCCCCTCCTTTGTTTTTTTTTTTTTACAAAAGTGACAGGACAATTTAATGGAGGAAAAAAATCATCTTTTCATCAAGTAGAGCTGTAACAATTGAGTATCTACTTGCAAAAGCTTGAAGCTAGAACCACAGCATAGGCCATACACAAAAATTAACTGAAAATGGGNCAGATCAACAGAATAGAACTGAAAGTCCAAATATAAACCCTTCCCCCCCACCTTTTTTTTTTTTTCAAAAGTGACAGGACAATTTAATGGAGGAAAAAAATCATCTTTTCATCAAGTAGAGCTGTAACAACTGAGTATCTACTTGCAAAAGCTTGAAGCTAGAACCACAGCATAGGCCATACACAAAAATTAACTGAAAATGGGTTATCGGCCTAAATGTAAGAACTAAAACAAATACATTCAGAATAAATCATAGTAAGTCTTCAGGATCTTGGGTGGGACACAGGTTTCTCAGTTATGACAACAAAACCATAGGCAACCAAAGGAAAAAAAATTAGGACTTTATCAAAATTAAAAACTATCGTGCTCTGAAGTATAGGTAAACAGTGAAAATACAAGCTACGTGAGAAAACATTTATAAATTATAAATCTGATGAGTTTGGTGTTCAGAATATATAAAAAACTCTCATTAACATATATAAAAAGACAATTCAATTTAAAAATAGGCAAAGCAATTTAATAGCCATTTCTCCAAAAAAAAAAAAAAAAGCTATAAAAATAGCCAACAAGCACATAAAAAGATGCTCAACATCACTGTTCTTTCAGTTCAGTCACTCAGTCATGTCCGATTCTTTGCAATCCCATGAATCCCAGCACGCCAGGCCTCCCTGTCCATCACCAACTCCCGGAGTTCACTCAGACTCATGCCCATCAAGTCAGTGATGCCATCCAGCCATCTCATCCTCTGTCATCCTTCTCCTCCTGCCCCTAGTCCCTCCCAGCATCAGAGTCTTTTCCAATGAGTCAACTCTTTGCTTGAGGTGGCCAAAGTACTAGAGCTTCAGCTTTAGCATCATTCGTTCCAAAGAAATCCCAGGGCTGATCTCCTTCAGAATGGACTGGTTGGATCTCCTTACAGTCCAGGGGACTCTCAAGAATCTTCTCCAACACCACAGTTCAAAAGCATCAATTCTTCAGCGCTCAGCTTTCTTCATAGTCCAACTCTCACATCCACACACGACCACTGGAAAAACCATAGCCTTGACTAGACGGACCTTAGTCGGCAAAGTAATGTCTCTGCTTTTGAATATGCTATCTAGGTTGGTCACATCTTTCCTTCACTGCTCTTTAGAGAAATGTAAATCAAAACCACTAGGAGATACCGCTTCATGCTCAGTAGGTTATAATAAAAAGGAGACAATAACAAGTGTTGACAAGGAAGAATGGAGAATCCTAGCCCTCGACACTGCTGACGGCAAGTTAAAACAGTGCAACTGTTGTGGGAAACAGTTTTGGCAGTTTCACAAAACGTTAAACATAGAGTTACCATATGACCTGATAATTATACTCTTAGGTACACAACCAGAGAACTGAGAACATTTGTTCACACTAAAACTTGTATACAAATGTTTATAGCAGCATTATTCACAATAGCCAAAAAATCTGTAATAGCCAAATATTCATGAGTTGCTAAATAGATAAAAATATGGTATATTTATACAACGGAATAGTATTCACCCATGGAAACGGATGGAACGCTGACACAAGCTACAACATGGAGGAACCTTGAAAATATTACGCTAACTGAAAGAAGCCATTCACAAAAGATCACATGTATAATCCTCTTCATATGAAACGTCCAAACAGGAAAATCCACAGAGACAGAAAGTGCTTGCCATGGTCTGGGGAAAGGTTGTGACTGGGGATACACCTTTGTTTTAGAGGTGAAATTGTTTTGGAATTAAGATAGTGTGATGTTTGCACAAACTTGTAAATATACTAAAAAAGAAAGCCGATGAATTTTACATTTTAAAATGGTGAATCTAAAAAAAAATAAAATAAAAAATAAAATAAAATAAAATAAAATGGTGAATCTTAGGGCATATGAATTTTAAATTAATTAAAAAAAATAAAGACAATCAGCTGTTAGTACGACAGGGTATCTAAAAAGCGGCCTGAGTAATTAAAAACACTACCTGGATGGCTGGTGGAAGGGAGGGAAAAAGGCATGAACTTAGCCCTGCCTCCATTAATCCTTGGACCGCTAGGGCATGCTTACTCAACATGTGTCATTTCCAATTGGAGTTTTTTGGAGCTAAATAAGCACCAAGACTAATTTATCATTTTAAAAGATTAACAATGCTTCTGAAGATTCTTGGGAACATAAAGAAACACATATGGTGAACAGAAAGGGAGAGAAACAGAAAGAGTAAGTTCACTTGAGGAGGTTTCGTAACCTTCAAGTTTTAGGGACTAGAACAGGATCAAAGAGAGCGTTTGTAAAAGTTAATCTGGTCCCCATTCCCCAAAAATTGGAAAGAAAAAAATATATATATGCCACAAGCAACTTTATCTAAATCTTTAAACTAACTCTTTTTAATTCTAACATAAAAACAAAATGAGATTTTCTCAAAGAATCTGACTTTACAAACTTGAGCTGGCTAGTGAACAGGATATTATAATGACCAAAATATTTACAAATGGATGCTCTGACCAATTAATTCACTCTTGCAAAGCTCGTGAGTTTCAGGAGGGCTTGTTTTTACTGGGGTAACATGTAAGTGACATAAATTTATCATCTTAGTGCACAGTTCAGTAGCATCAAGTACTTTCACACTGTTGTGTAATCATCACCACCATCCATCTCTAGAACTCTCTTTATTTTGAATAACCGAAACGCTGTATGCATTAAACTCCCCATTGCCCCCTGCCTGGCCCCTGGCAACCACCACGCTACTTTATGAGTCTGACTACTCTAAGTACCTGATTCACTGAAGTCATACAGTATTTGTCTTTTTGTGACCGGCTTATTTCACTTAGCCTAACATCCTTTTTTTATTCATGTTGTAGCACGTTGGAATTTCCTTCCTTTTTTTAAGGCTTAGTAATGTTTTGTTGTATGTATAGACCACATTTATCCATTCAGCCGTTGATGAACACTTGGATTGCTTCTGAGTTTTAGTTTTTGTGAGTAATGCTGCTATGAACAGGGGTGTTCAGGGGTGCCGTCTTGTCAAGGAGATAACCTAACATCTGCCCTGACACACAGTGCATACAGAACTATCTCTGAACTTGTGATACTCCTTCT
>SJYA01010088.1:2401-14675 GCA_006410615.1 Neotragus moschatus
TTTCCCATGATCCAGCAGATGTTGGCAATTTTTATTCAGTACTTTGCAATGGCCTATATGGGAAAAGAATCTAAAAAAGAATGGATTCAATATGTGTATGTGTATGTATATGTATGTGTATGCATATGTATATCTTTATGTGTATGTATGTGTATGTATATAGGCTTCCCTCATGGCTCAGACAGTAAAGAATCTGCCTACAACGTGTGAAACCTGGGTTCAGTCCAGTGATCAGGAAGCTTGCCTAGAGAAATGAATGGCTACCTACTCCAGTATTCTTTCCTGGAGCATTCCATGGACAGGGAAGCCTGGCAGGCAACAGTCCATGAGGTCACAAAGAGTTGGACTCCATTGAGCAACTAACATTTCACTTTAGAGGTATAAGTACAATTGATTCACTTTGCTGTACATCTGAAACTAACTATATTGTAAATCAACTATACTCTAATGAAAATCTTTTTAAAAGAATATACATATAAAAATTAACAAAATATTAGCAAATACTATCTAGCAATGAATAAAAATAATTATAATTTATGATTACCTGGTATTTATTCAAGGAGTGAAAGTCTAACTTAATATTGCAAAATTAATCAATTTAATATACCATTATGCTTAGTCACTCAGTCTTTGCAACCCCATGGACTGTAGCCCACCAGACTCCTCTGTCCATGGGGATTCTACAAGCAAGAATACTGGGATGGGTTGCCATGCCCTCCTTCAGGGCCTCTTCCCAACCCAGGGATTGTATCTAGGTCTCCCATATTGCAGGCTGATTCTTTACCAGCTGAACCACCAGGGAAGCCCAATATATCATATAAAAGGTTGAAGAAAAAGTCATGTTCACACCAATTAATGCAGAAGAAGCATTTGACAAAATTCAATACTCATTTATTTCAAAAAACTCTCAGAGAAATAAATATAGAAGGAAACTTCTCCAAGTTGATAAAGAACGTCTAAAAAAAACCTTATAGTTAACATGTGTGTGTCTGTATGTGTGTGTTAGTTGCTCAGTTATGTTCAACTCTTTGAGACTCCATGGACTGTAGCCTGCCAGAATCCTCTGTCCATGGATTTCTTCAGAAAATAATACTATAATGGGTGGTCCTGCCCTTCTCCAGGGGATCTTCCTGATTCATGGACTGAACCCAGGTCTCCGGCCTTGCAGGAAGATTNTTATGTTCAACTCTTTGAGACTCCATGGACTGTAGCCTGCCAGAATCCTCTGTCCATGGATTTCTTCAGGAAATAATACTATAATGGGTGGTCATGCCCTTCTCCAGGGGATCTTCCTGATTTAGGGACTGAACCCAGGTCTCCTGCATTGCAGGAAGATTCTTTACTGTCTGAAACACCAGTGAAGCTTCTATAGCTAACATAGTTAATAGTAAATGACTGAATGTTTTCCCATTAAGAAGGTGAACAAGCCAAGGAAGTCTGCTCTCACTACCCTTGTTAAACACAGTGGCAGGAAATTCAAGTCAATGCATTAAAGCAAGAAAAATAAAATTTATGCCTATCAGAAAGGAACAGAAAAACAGTACCTATTTGCAAATGACTTGACTACCTGTGTAGAAAAGCCAAAGAGTCTACATAAATACTCCTAGAACTAAAAAAGGAGTTCATCAAGGTTGACCCTATAAAAGAAACCTACATAATTGTATTTAATTGTATTTCTATGCACTAGCAATGAATATATGGAAACCAAAATTTAAAATACAACATCATTTACAATCACTCAAAAAAAAAAAAAACACTTAGATGAAAATCTAACCAAAAAAATGTACTGGATTGTTTGCTGCAAATTACAAAATGCTGATGAAAGAAATCAAAGAAGATCTAAATAAATGGAGATACATATTGCGTTCACAGATTGGAAGACTCAAATAACAAAAATATCAATCTCCTTCAAACTGATAATGCAAATTTAACATGAAAGTGAAAGTCGCTCAATCATGTCTGACTCTGCCACCCCATGGACTATTGGAGTGGGTAGCCTCTCCCAGCTCCAGAGGATCTTCCCAACCCAGGGATCGAACCCAAGTCTCTCGCATTGCAAGCAGATTCTTTACCAGCTGAGCCACAAGGGAAGCCCAAGAATACTGGAGTGGTAGCCTATCCCTTCTCCAGGGGATCTTCCTGACCCAGGGATGGAACCCAGGTCTCTCGCATTGCAGGCAGACATTTTACTATTGATCCACCAGGGAAGTCCACAACAAAAGTAGACTAGCTAAAATAATTTTGAAAAAGAACAAAATGGAAGGAATCAGTCTAGCCAATATCAAAGCTTATTATGTTGCTACAGTAATCAAGACTGTGTTGAATNGAACCCAGGTCTCTCGCATTGCAGGCAGACATTTTACTATTGATCCACCAGGGAAGTCCACAACAAAAGTAGACTAGCTAAAATAATTTTGAAAAAGAACAAAATGGAAGGAATCAGTCTAGCCAATATCAAAGCTTATTATGTTGCTACAGTAATCAAGACTGTGTTGAATTGGTAAGGACATTTCTCAGTGGCTTTAGTTGTGTGACTCTGTGGGACCCTATGGACTGTAACCTGTGAGGTCCCCTGTCCATGGGATTTGCCAGGCAAGAATACTAGAGCAGGTTGCCATGCCTGCCTCCAGGGGAACTTCCTGACCCAGGGATTGAACCTATAGCATCTCCTGCCTTTTCTNTTGAAGCCTGGCTTGGAGAATTTTGAGCATTACTTTACTAGCATGTGAGATGAGTGCAATTGTGCAGTAGTTTGAGCATTCTTTGACATTGCCTTTCTTTGGGATTGGAATGAAAACTGACCTTTTCCAGTCCTGTGGCCACTGCTGAGTTTTCCAAATTTGCTGGCATATTAAGTGCAGCACTTTCACAGCATCATCTGTCAGGATTTCTATAATTTCATCACCTCCACTAGGTTTGTTCATAGTGATGCTTCCTAAGACCCACTTGACTTTGCATTCCAGGATGTCTGGCTCTAGATGAGTGATCACACCATTGTGATTATCTGGGTCATGAAGAACTCTTTTGTACAGTTCTTCTGTGTATTCTTGCCACCTCTTCTTAATATCTTCTGCTTCTGTTAGGTCCATACTATTTCTATCCTTTATCAAGCCCATCTTTGCACGAAATATTCCTTTGTTATCACTGATTTTCTTGAAGAGATCTCTAGTCTTTCCCATTCTACTGTTTTCTTCTATTTCTTTTTCCTGGAGATGGTCTTGATCCCTGTCTCCTGTACAATGTCATGAACCTGTCAAAGGCAATCAGGAGGCAGAATTGCTTCCTCTTCTGGTGTCCTCAGCCTTTTATCCTAAGGCTTTCAACTGACTGGATGAGGTTCACCAACATTACGGAGGGTGATCTAATTTACTCAGTGTCTACTGACTTAAATGTGTGCTGCATGCTAAGTCACTTCAGTCGTGTCTGACTCTCTGCAACCCTTTGGACTGTAGCCCACCAGGCTCCTCTGCCATGGGATTCTCCAGGCAAGAATACTGGAGTGGGTTATCATTCCCTCCTCTAAGGGATCATCCCAATAACCACTTCTAAAAAAAAAAAAATCCCTCCACAGACACATGTGAATGGATGCTTGACCAAACAACTGGGCCCCACAGCCTAGTCAGACTGACGCATAAAATTAACAATCACACAGCTCTATAAGACAGCTGGGATAAATGCAGCCCTCCAGTCA
The DNA here is from genome assembly GCA_006410615.1 of Neotragus moschatus. Taxonomy (NCBI): domain Eukaryota; kingdom Metazoa; phylum Chordata; class Mammalia; order Artiodactyla; family Bovidae; genus Neotragus; species Neotragus moschatus. The sequence continues at coordinate 6,093 of SJYA01010088.1, forward strand.
CTGAGCCAGTGGATAAAGGTTCAGAGGTCTGAACTAGGCAGGTCTCCACACTGGAGCGACTGTGAGAAGCTGGGACTTTTATCTAGTACAGTTTTTGCTTTGTATTATCCCAAGAAAATTCCTTCCAAAATTGGGTCTTTGAAAGGAGGCTCCTCAAAGGAATCTGTCCCTGTTGTGCACTCACTCCCTCTCTCTCATCCAGACCCTCTATAGGCCACACACTCCCTTACCACATTCCCCAGCTGGTTGTGCAATCCACCACCACTGGAAACTTCTCCCCCATCCCCACATACACCCCTTGGCCCATCTTTTGTCTGCCCTCTATATTAGTATCCCACAACCTGGCCTGACATTCACTGAGCTCTCCTCTGCCCACTGTGGGCTCTAGAGGCTGAAGGAGTCAACTCGACTGCTCTGAGGAAAAGCATATACAGGTGTCCCGATTCTTGCTCGGTCTCTCCCAAAGTGAAAACTTCAGCTGTTTGCCAAACACGTAGGGTTGTGAGATTTAGAGGGAAAAAAGGTCAATGACATTTGAATTTTAGATAACCAGGAGATAATTTTTTAATAAATACATCCCCTATTGGGGACATATATTACAAAGTTATTCATTGTTGATCTGAAATTGATACCTAATTAAATTTGAATTTTAAATCAAGCACAAATAATTTTTAGTACAAGTATGTCCCATGTAATATTTGGAAGATACTTATACAAAAAAAAAATTCTTTGTTGACCTGAAATTCAAATTTAACCAGGCAATGTACATTTTATCTGGCAGTCCTGTAAGATGACCTAAAATATAAAGACACGCCTCCAACTCACGGAGTGGTTTTCTTCCCTCAGAGACAACATAAGTTGATTTCCTGTCTGGGAACAGACACTATTCCACAGGTGAGGCTTTGAGTCTCACTCCCTCTGTAACAATAGCTTCTGACCACCTCACCTCCCAATGCCAGCTGCCCCAGAGTGATGGGGCCACTCCAGCTTTTTCTTTCCACCTAAACAGAGTAGGGTGGAAGAAAGGAAAATATGTCCTGTTTAGAAGAATGTATTTTCAGAGAAAGAATCACTGACATCCCTACTCATCTGGTTCAATACCGTAGTGAGTGTGTGCTAAGTCATTTCAGTCGTGTCCGACTCTGCAACCCTGTGGACTGCAGCCCACCAGGCTCCTCTGTCCAAGGGATTCTCCAGGCAAGAATACTGGAGTGGGTGGCCATGCCCTCTTCCAGGGGCTTTTCCTGACCCAGGGATTGAAACTGTGTCTAATATCTCCTGCACTGGCAGGCGGGTTCATTACTGTTAGCACCACCAAGGAAGCCCACCAATACCTGAGAGTCATCCTCAACTCTGTCTTTCCTTTGGTTCATCTTTCTGGAGCTTTACTCACAATGTTTTCTTTTTCGTGTGTGTGTCCTCTCCCTTCCATCACAGATACCCTCCTAATCCACATTCAGTGTTTTTCACTTGGGTGACAACGTGAACTTCTGAATTTCTTTTCCCACCATCAATGTCCTTCTTTTGCAGCTCATCAACTGCACTCTCTGTCCTGAAGTTCAGTGCCACCACCAACACCCAAATACTCCCCAAGCTCAGAAACATTCTGTTTCCAGAAGGTCTGCCAAATGAAGTCATATATTTTGGCTTACATCAAGTCCAAACAGTAAGGCCATATATCAAGTCCCTCAAGCAACTGACTTTAAACCAGGGGTCATCTACTTCTTCTGTAAAAAGCTAGATGGCGCCTTTCTGTGGCTTTAAGGGCTCTACAGTCTCTGCCCCAGTCACTAAACTCTGCTATTGTTATGTGAAGGCAGCCATAGATGACACATCAATCAGTGACCCTGGCTAAGTTCCAATACAACTTTATTTATTAAAACAGGAGGAGAGGACAGATTTGGCCCATAGGCTTCAGTTTGGTGACTCCTTCTCTAGCTGCCAAGTCAAAGCTGTTCTCCAAGTCCCAGATCAAGGGTCACACTCTCGGTAAACTTCTCCTTGATCCACCTAGTTTGAATTGACTCTTTCACTCCATGCATACAACACTTTATGTCTCTTTTATGGCCAGACCCACGCTTTGCCTTGTTTAGAGTCCACGCCTCAGCTCTCTACCGACTTGCTTGGCATCCCCAAAGCTGTGTCCTTTGCACAGAGCAGATGTTCAGTAAGAAAGTATTGGTGCGGGGCTTCCCTGGTGGCTCAGTGGCAAAGAATCCACCGGCCAATGCAGGAGACATGGTCTGGGAAGAACCCACATGCTGCGGAGCAACTAAGTCTATGCACCACAACTGCTGAGGCTGTGCACTAAAGCTTAGCAGTGCCACATGGAGAAGCCACTGCAACGAGAAGACCACACACAGCAACTGAAGAGTAGCCCCCACCCACCGCAACTAGAGCAAGCCCATACAGCAACGAAGACCCAGTGCAGCCAAAAATAAATAAAATTTTTTTTTTAAGTTGGTGGGAAGAATCATCAAAAGTCAGTGAAGTGAGTCTAGAGAAATGGCAGAGCTTTGACCAACCACAGCTTCCTCCTTCTCCACAAAAAGTGTGAGTTCCCTTGAAGATCATGGAACAACACCAAATGCCTTCTGGAGAAACTCGGCTTCTAGGCCACTCAGCAATCATTTAAAATGCACAGAAGCCTGCCCATCAAAAATAAACTAGCTAAGCACTCAACTCCCCAACCAGGAAGGTTGGTATGGCAAATGGATTTGGGCTGAAACCATTTTCCTTTCTGAAACACACCCAAGCCTTAAAAGAAATAGTTTTAGCTGATCTGAACTTGCCAACACGACCCTCCAAAATCCATCCCTGGAGAGAACCTTGTTGCCTGCTTCAGCTCAAAATCCACATGACTCCAAACTGGCTGAGGCTTGCAAAGCAGGGTGAAAAACAGCCAGGCCCTGCGTACCTCAGAGAGAAGGTTTCAGAGCAGGGGAGAATGAACAGAGTCAAAAAGCAATAATACAAACACTTCTCCAGCCAAATTACTGGGAAAGTTAAAGATTATTTTAAAGTTAGCTATCACTGAAAATTGCAGGGTTTCCCTGGTGGCTCAGCTGGTGAAGAACTTGCCTGCCAATGCAGGAGATATGGGACTGCACAAAGAGTTGGACATGACTGAGCAACTTGCACTTCACTTCACATACTTGATTTGGCCTCTCTAATCACTTTAGGTGCTTGTCATGTCTTCTTAATTAATCTGTAGGTTTCTGAAGAAAAGGGTAACATTTTCTGTTCTTGCACAACTCCTCGATCACTGGGTTACCAGGGCCACAGCAAATGCTGAATAAGCACACAATAAACAAACTGGAATGTGAAGTCAAGTGGGCCTTAGGAAGCATCACTACGAACAAACCTAGTGGAGGTGATGGAATTCCAGTTGAGCTATTTCAGATCCTAAAGGATGATGCTGTGAAAGTGCTGCACTCAATATGTCAGCAAAATTTTGAAAACTCAGCAGTGGCCACAAGACTGGAAAAGGTCAGTTTTCATTCCAATCCCAAAGAAAGGCAATGTCAAAGAATGCTCAAACTACCGCACAATTGCACTCATCTCACATGCTAGTAAAGTAATGTTCAAAATTCTCCAAGCAAGGTTTCAGCAATATGTGAACTGTGAACTTCCAGATGTTCAAGCTGGTTTTAGAAAAGGCAGAGGAACNCTAGATGAGTGATCACACCATCGTGATTATCCAGGTCATGAAGATCGTTTTTGTACAGTTCCTCTGTGTTTCTTGCCACCACTTCGTAATATCTTCTGCTTCTGTTACGTCCATACCATTTCTGTCCTTTATGGAGCCCATCTTACCTCTCTTTATTTTATAGCCTCCCACTGGATGTGTAATATGCAAATTACAGATTAAGATGAATGGGACTTGTTAGTTCAATTTAAGAAATGTTTGTTGACCTCCTACACTGTGTAGGTACCAAGTTAGGAGCTGAAGACATGAAGGTAAATAAGACAAATATTAACTCTTATGACACCATGTATTTCATGGTAATATATATATTATTATATGTATAAAGTCAGATATACACACAAATGCATGCATATATAAACAATCCCCCAAAATGGTTTTAAGGCAACCAACAGAATACCCAATTTAAAGTTTCTTAAACAGTGAGCACATTTATTATCTCACAAACCAAGAATTTTGAGGGTAGGAGTCTTCATTGTTGCTTAACACAGAGCCTTCATGATATCAGGCATTGGTCTTCTTTTCTGGACTTTTTTGGCTTGTCTCTCGTGTTCCCAAGGTGACAAGCGAACAACTGTCACACAGTTAAAAACTTTTAAGAATATTGTAAACTGATTTTGCCTGAGAAATACAATAATATATTACCTGCAAAGGAGTAAAGGAGGGAATCATGTGCTAGGCTTGTTAACATGGCATGACTTTATGGTATTAACATTGTTTAGATAAAGATACAAAAGTAATACATGTTAAAAATGTAAGCAGCAACAGCTAACCACTGCTTAATCTGACGTGTCTCCTTCTCACATGTCTATGAATTTACAAGCAAAGCGTTATTTCTATGAAAGTCTGATACCTTCACTACAAATTTACATAGAGCCTTAATATCTAGTTTGCTTGTGGTTTTGGCCTGGGCCTTCTAGCCTGGAGAGGCAGAAGCAAGGGTTAACCTGTGTCCACTTTGCTTGGAAAATGCACACTGAAGTGGGTGAAGGTGAGGAAACAACGGAAGTGGGGTAAGAAAGATGCAAAGCAACGTGATGGGGTGTGTCACTGCTCTGGCCACATTTCACAACAGGCCTGGCAGAGACATAGCCGGTGAGCAGCAGATACGCTGGAAAGGCTGCAAGAAGCAATTGCACTTCAGAGTGATCCGCTACATGGAGCAAGGGGAGGGTATTGTTCTGTTCATATGCCTCCTGGCTCTCACTTTCCATAGGCCGAATTTCACCTCATGTGTTTCACTGCGCATGTGTGCATGCTAATTTTCTTTAGTTGTGTCTGACTCTGTGCAANAAGGCTGCAAGAAGCAATTGCACTTCAGAGTGATCCGCTACATGGAGCAAGGGGAGGGTATTGTTCTGTTCATATGCCTCCTGGCTCTCACTTTCCATAGGCCGAATTTCACCTCATGTGTTTCACTGCGCATGTGTGCATGCTAATTTTCTTTAGTTGTGTCTGACTCTGTGCAACCCTATGGACTGTGGCCCACCAGGCTCCTCTGTCCATGGGATTCTCCAGGCAAGAATACTGGAGTGGGTTGCCATGCCCTCCTCCAGGGGATCTTCCCAACCTAGGAATCGAACTCGTGTCTCTTATGTTCTCCTGCATTGGTAGGCAGGCTCTTTACCACTAGCACCACCTGGGAGGCCCCCATACTAGGGGTAACTTTCCATATTTTCAGCCCTTGGCAGCCACTCAGGAAGAAAATTCCTTTACGTAACAGTCTGGCATTTCAAGTGATGACTTGATATCAATAGGATTCAGTGTATGGGAAGCAAGAGCTATGCAGGCTCAAGGTTTCATTGAACCCCAGCCATCTCAGGGAGTTCAGTGAAGGCAATGGTCGTGGTCAAGATGCAATAGAGGTGTTGAGGTTATCTTCAAAGAAAAGGGACAGTAAAGGAAATCTGAGAAGGTGCACAAAGATTGCATCTAATACACTTGCTTTACAAAATGGAAATGTTGCCAAAACAAAAAATTTGCAAAATTAGAATCATATACACATTGTTCTGATACTTGTTTTGTTAAAAAAAAATTTAAAAAGCTATTTTCCCTTTCAGGATTTTGAGATCAAACTCATTCTTTTTAAGCAGATGCCTAAGTTCCAGAGAGTGGATATGTCATGATTGATTTGGTCATTTCCTTATTTCCTTTGGATGGACATTTAAGCTGTCCTGGTTTTCCACAAAACAGTAATTTCCCTTAAGGAACATGTACAGTCTTTCTGGAGGACAAGTCTAAAGTGCCAAAAATAATTTGAAAAGAAAGCTCTTACTTGAAATCAGTCTTCACACTTGTCTGGAGCTTTACTGATCTCATCCTTGTGGCTGCATTACTTATGTTCCATTGCATTTTGCACAGGGCTTTGCTGTCCTGGGCTCATGTCCCTGACTGAAATCCGCTGGCTTTTCACATGGAGGTCTGCAACACTGATAAGGCACAATTCTCTCCAGGAAGCTCCTTGCCCTGAGCAGAGATCACTTTCCGTTTTTGCATATGCCCGAAGCCTTTCCATTTGAGTTACCTTGTCATGAATAAGTGTCTTAAATAAATACAAAAATGAAATTTTATGTATTTTGACTTTGCCCAGCCTGGGTTTCCCTACCTCTGTAATTTAGGCAGATAGAACTAGTCAGGCAGTGGCCTAGGGGTGAGAACTTGAGCAGGATACTGTGCATTTCCTGACACTGGTGGGGCTCGGAGGTGGGGGGGTTTGAAGTGTTCATTAATAAGAAAAGCATCACCTCAAGGGAAATTTTACATGTCCTACATCAAAAACTACCTCTATGTTTTAGAGGAAAACTCTTTTACCTTATGGTTGATTTTTTTTTTTCCCCTTAATCTTGTTAACGCTTTGACATCTTGACAGGTTTGAAGGTAACGACCCCTATAGGAAGCAATAGGGACTCTATCTGCTTTTCCTCTCTTCTTGGGCAGCCTGTCTTCTTCCCTGTCCAGCTACTGCTACCACCTCTGATCACTCTGGTACCCTTCCCCCGCTTTCCCTAAAATGGTTAACCACGGCATTTCGGAAATCTGCAATTTTCTTGACTTAATAGATCCATTTTAAGAGTCAGCTAACCCCATTAAAGCCTATTTATTGTATTACAGAATACAAAATATTCTTCCTTCTTCAGCTCTTTGGATTTCTTTCTCAGAAAATCTTAATAACAGACCTTCTGTAGAATAAAAATCAAAATATGCTTGAAACTATGTACATCATGAGAAACACTGGACTGGAAGAAACACAAGCTGGAATCAAGATTGTCAGGAGAAATATCAATAACCTCAGATATGCAGATGACACCTCCCTTATGGCAGAAAGTGAAGAGGAACTAAAAAGCCTTTTGATGAAAGTGAAAGTGGAGAGTAAAAAAGTTGGCTTAAAGCTCAGCATTCAGAAAACGAAGATCATGGCATCTGGTCCCATCACTTCATGGGAAATAGACGGGGAAACAGTGGAAACAGTGTCAGACTTTATTTTTGGGGGCTCCAAAATCACTGCAGATGGTGACTGTAGCCATGAAATTAAAAGACACTTACTCCTTGGAGGAAAAGTTATGACCAACCTAGATAGCATATTCAAAAGCAGAGATATTACTTTGCTGACTAAGGTCCGTCTAGTTAAGGCTGTGGTTTTTCCAGTAGTCATGTATGGATGGGAGAGTTGGACTGTGAAGAAAGCTGAGCACCAAAGAATTGATGCTTTTGAACTGTGGTGTTGGAGAAGACTCTTGAGAGTCCCTTGGACTGCAAGGAGATCCAACCAGTCCATTCTGAAGGAGACTGGCCCTGGGANGCTGTGGTTTTTCCAGTAGTCATGTATGGATGGGAGAGTTGGACTGTGAAGAAAGCTGAGCACCAAAGAATTGATGCTTTTGAACTGTGGTGTTGGAGAAGACTCTTGAGAGTCCCTTGGACTGCAAGGAGATCCAACCAGTCCATTCTGAAGGAGACTGGCCCTGGGATTTCTTTGGAAGGAATGCTGCTAAAGCTGAAACTCCACTACTTTGGCCACCTCATGCAAAAAGTTGACTCATTGGAAAAGACTCTGATGCTGGGAGGGATTGGGGGCAGGAGGAGAAGGGGACAACAGAGGATGAGATGGCTGGATGGCATCACTGACTCAATGGGCGTGAGTCTGAGTGAACTCTGGGAGATGGTGATGGGCAGAGAGGCCTGGCGTGCTGCAATTCATGGGGTTGCAAAGAGTCAGACACAACTGAGCAACTGAACTGAACTGATGTAAAATACTAATCATACCAAAAGGAAAGACAAAATTATTATTTTAAAATGTTTATTATCTTTTTTATTGATGTATAGTTATTTACAATATGATATTAGTTTCTAGTATACAGCATACTGATTCAGTATTTTTATAGATTATATTCTATCAAAGGGTATTACACAGTAATGGCTATAATTCCTTGTGTTGTACAATATATCTTTGTAGTTTATCTATTTTATTCATAGTAGTTTATTTCTCTTAATCCTAAACCCCTAATGTGCTTCTCCTCCCTTCTGTCTCCCCAGTGATAGCCACTAGTTTGTTTTCTATATCTGTGAGTCTGTTTCTGTTTTGTCAAATACATTTGTTTGTATTATTTTTATTTTTTAGATTCTACATGTTAAGTGATATCACTTTCTCTGTCTGACTTATTTCACTAAGCATAATGTTCTGTAGGTTCACCCACATTGCTACAAATGGCAGAATTTCATTCTTTTTTATGGTTAAGTACTACTCCATTATACATGTGTAACACATCTTCTTTATCTGTTCTGATGGACACTTGGGTTGATTCCATACCTTCAGTTCAGTTCAGTTCAGTTCAGTCGTTCAGTCATGTCCGACTCTTTGCGACCCCATGAATTGCAGC
>SJYA01010089.1:0-14130 GCA_006410615.1 Neotragus moschatus
TCTGGGAGTTGGTGATGGACAGGGAGGCCTGGCGTGCTGTGATTCACAGGTTGGCAAAGAGTCGGACACGACTGAGTGACTGAACTGAACTGAGGTAGACAATCAGCACATATGGTGACCTCCCATGTGTTGGGTAGTGAAAGTGAAAGTCATTCAGTCTCCTGTCCAACTCTTTGGATTTGAGAACCCATGGATTATACAGTCCGTGGAATTCTCCAGGCCAGAATACTGGAGTGGGTAGTCTTTTCCTTCTCCAGCGGATCTTTCCAACCCAGGGATCGAAGCCAGGTCTCCTACATTGCAAGTGGATTCTTTACCAGCTGAGTCACCAGGGGAGCCCTAGTGTACATTAAATTTTTTTTCTTACAAGAATAGATGCTTAAAATAAAATTATATTTCAAACACAATCCATATGAATATATTTCTAGTCTATTACTTTTTATGTTGTCCAACATTTCTACAAGGGACATATATTAAGTTGATTTTTATATTCAGAGGAAAGAAGAAAGGCTATACTACTTGCTGAATGCCTTCTAATGAAAAGTTATTTTTCTTCTATTTATGTTTTAGACTATATAGATAATAGGGATCTATTTATAATGTCCAAAATTCTCTAAGATTTTAGAAAATTTAAAAACAAATGAATCAGTGACCGAGGAAATAACTTAGAAAATTATGCTCAGGCTCTTAGCAAATACAATGTAGTAAAAAAAGACTTTTTATACTTCTTTAGGTTAAAGAGCAAATCATTTTAGCACAAGATTATTTTATTAATATTTTATTTTTACCTTTAAAAATAAACTCTACTGGCATGAATTTCAGATACTATTTTTGCTACATGAAACCAACAACACAATTACTATTAACGTTTTAAAGCATAAAATCAAGTAAATGGAATTAAATAAAAAATGCACCTGTGTGCTTCTTAAAAACAATCTGATTTATCAGGGAACCCAAGACAAGTGATTTATTGGCAAGATGGAAAGAAGGGGAAACACAATAGCTGAGTGAATACAAAAATATCAAACTATGGGATCACATATTGCATCATATAAACCTTCTGGACTATGTCTCCAAGCAAAATGTATCTTTGCTCTCAGTTCTGTTGGTGCCATGCTACAAAATTTGTAAATTATTCCAAACTTTAAAATTGAATAAACAATTAAATTAAAGAAGGAAAACACGCTGCCCAAAGAAATAGGCTAATTTTAAAAGCACACTTCACCATTATTATATTTAAATGAGTTTTTCAATCACTTGATTTGACCCTACATGGTGCATAGGAACTGCAGTTGCACAATATGTTTGAGTGAGGATTATTATAATTTACTAAGAAGTGCTGCAGGGGATTAGGAAACTTGGAAGGCCGGCACTGCACTTTCATAACAGACATCCCTGCCAGATAATTAACCTTGCTGTTTGTTTAGCATCTATTGAATACTTCATTACTGATTCAGTCAATTATCTCCTGGTAATGACCGCTACAGAAGGTAGAATTGCTTAATTAAAATTATTTAGACCAAAGAGGAACTTTGATTGGGCCATGCATATTAGAAAGGCTTGATTAATCTTGATGAGATACACAACACATTTAAAGCTTTACTTTATTATTATCAAAATGCCAAATTCATTTTTTTTGCCCATCAAAAATAATTTTCCCTTTGCCAAATACATTTAAAATATAAGACAGCAAGGCAGTAGATGAAAAACAGCCTTTTCAATATTAATTTTAATATAGAGAGGCTTGAAGAATGAAGTAGAACCCTATTTATTTTATAAGATGCAATTGATATAAATTAGAAATACTTATTGCTGGAAGGGATGGTATACATTCAGGAGGGCAAACTTAGCACTGTGCATACNATAAGACAGCAAGGCAGTAGATGAAAAACAGCCTTTTCAATATTAATTTTAATATAGAGAGGCTTGAAGAATGAAGTAGAACCCTATTTATTTTATAAGATGCAATTGATATAAATTAGAAATACTTATTGCTGGAAGGGATGGTATACATTCAGGAGGGCAAACTTAGCACTGTGCATACACACCACTTAAAAGATGCAAATACATTTCATTTTCTGTTTTCTTCATATGCATCCACAGGTGAATTCCTTAGTCCTTTTTTTGTTCTATGTGGCTACTTGATTTCAACATTGGCCAGATGATACTCGGTGCATAAGTGAAAATACACTGGTTTTAGAACAAAACTCTTTCATTTCAGTACCAGTAGCAGTTTTATTGAGTCTATAGTTATCTTCCCTTGAGTAAAGAATGTCTTTTTATTTCCTAAAATGAAGATAGAATTCATTGTTTTGTCCATTTCCAGCTGTAGCTAGAGCAAATAACAGTATTTCATCTTCTTGGCTTCTCAGATATGGATTCCTAAGTGGATTTTTATTAAAGTGCAGTCAACTTTAATAAAACTGCATTTTCTGTTTGTTTTTCTTTTTTTAGTGGGGAGAGAGTTTTTGTTGGTTGATTTGACATACTGAGCTTCATTTCAAATTTCTCCAAAACTTAAGAAGATGCTGATAGTAATTGCATAAGTTTTCCATAAATATTTTTATTTGGGTATAGCCGATTAACAATATTGTGATAGTTTCATGTGAACAGTGGAGGGACTCAGCCATACATATACATGTATCCATTTTCCCCCAAACTCCCCTCCCATCCTGGCTGCCACATAACATTGAGCAGAGTTCCATGTGCTATACAGTAGGTCTTTATTGGTTACCCATTTTAAATATCAGTTCAGTTCAGTCGCTCAGTCGTGTCAGACTCTTTGTGACCCCATGACTCTTTGTTGACCCCAGGCCTTCCTGTCCATCACCAACTTCCGGAGTTCACTCAGACTCAAATATATTTATTTTTTAATGAGTCAAATTCACTCTTAACTGCATATATTATGTCACAAATAAATGAATTTCTTCCAGAGTACCCTGAACCTAAGTAGAATTTAGGAAACTAGTATTCAAAGGTAATGAAAGCGTCCTAGCAGGTCACAGACAATGTGATACGGATTCCTCCATGACATTCTCTCCCTCTGACATCAGAAGGTTCAACTGGCATTTAAGTGTATACTGTGGAATACAAGATTGACAAGATACAAGTGTAAGATAATTATACTACTTGAGAGTTAAATAAAAACAGACAGGCAGATAACACTTTAACATGAAATCTACATTGTGATTATCACAGACTCTAGATTGTTCTTACTTGGAAATATGCACAACCAAGAGTCAAGAAAAATGTCCTGGGGGAAAATACCATAGTAATGTTTTACTTGTAAAGGCAATCACAGGCAGACTTTTCTTTCCCCTCCAAGTAGGAAGCTAATAGCACTCTTACATGCTATAATAATAAAAAAAAAATAACAAAAAACAAACCAGCAAAAATATTTCAAAGCATAGTTCTAAATGAATGCAATCCTCAACATTTTGCAGAATCATATACTAGCTTTTGTCAAAAACTATAGAGAGGAGGGATACACTGGGAGATTGGAATTGATATATACACATTGCTGTATATAAAATAGATAACTAATAAGAACCTACTATATAGCACAGGGCATGCTACTCAGTACAATGTAATGGCCTATATGGGAAAAGAATCTAAAAAAGAGTTGGTATATGTATATGTGTGTGTGTGTGTATATATATATATATATACATATAAATGAGTCACTTTGAAGTACACCTGAACCTAACACAACACTGAAAATGAGCTACACTCCAGTAAAATTTTTTTAAAAAGATGGGCTTTGATTAGCTAGCAGTAGGGCCCTGTTTGGGCATCAGAACTAGAAACTGGAATTTTCAGTAACTTTACCTAAAACAAAAGGTAATGAGATTCTTCAGAAGGCATACAGGAAACAAATCCTTCAAGGGACAATACACTCTACAGTATTATGTGAAATTATTTTCTACTGGTACAAAGAATAATTGCAATATGAATACCAATGCTTCTTTCAGTTCAGTTCAGTTCAGTTCAGTTGCTCAGTCGTGTCCTACTCTTTGCGNGGTTATTGATATTTCTCCCGGCAATCTTGATTCTAGCTTGTGTTTCTTCCAGTCCAGTGTTTCTCATGAAGTGTTAGTTTCCTGGAATTTCAGGGACTGATCCTACACTTCCCTTCGTGGGTTAGGATTTTATCCACATCCTAGATCAGAGCAGATAGCATGTAGGAATTGAAGATGCACAAATAAGTGGCTCTTTTTTTGATTTTAAAAAAATTTATCATTTGGATATTTAAAAGGATGATTTATTAGAAAAGCTATTTCTAGCTGGATAATTTGCAAATCCTTTCCAATAATGGATTTTTTTCTTTGGAACAAATCTGGTCTTTTCCATAGAGAAACCACTATGAATTTAATACACATAGAACTATTTAATGTAACCTTAAATATAGAGATTAATAACCTTCAAGATTTTCAGTTCAGTTCAGTCGCTCAGTCGTGTCCTCCTCTTTTCGACCCCATGAATCGCAGCACGCCAGGCCTCCATGCCCATCACCAACTCCAGGAGTTCACTCAGACTCATGCCCATCGAGTCAGTGATGCCATCCAGCCATCTCATCCTCTGTCATCCCCTTCTCCTCCTGCCTCCAATCCCTCCCAGCATCAGAGTCTTTTCCAATGAGTCAACTCTTCACATGAGGTGGCCAAAGTACTGGAGTTTCAGCTTTAGCATGATTCCTTCCAAAGAACACCCAGGACTGATCTCCTTCAGAATGGACTGGTTGGATCTCCTTGCAGTCCAAGGGACTCTCAAGAATCTTCTTCAACACCACAGTTCAAAAGCATTGATTCTTCGGCGCTCAGCCTTCTTCACAGTCCAACTCTCACATCCATTCATGACTACTGGAAAAACCATAGCCTTGATTAGATGGACCTTAGTCGCCAAAGTAATGTCTCTGCTTTTGAATATGCTATCTAGGTTGGTCATAATGCTTAATTTAAGGTTAGAGGATAGGCTAGTCCATCTAGAATAAATTCACTTGAGCTTTTTTGGATAGCATTTGAAAATGATAGTATGTTTCTTTGCACTTTTAAAAATAGTTTCTTAAAAATTGTTAATCACTGGAAATGTGTTAAGATTGTGTTAGGATAGTTGGAGGAACTGTAAGGAAAAAGGGATGAGAAGCTATGTTAATTGTATTTGTTTAACAAGAAATAATAGAAAACCAAGTTGTAAAAATATTTTATATCTTTAGCTGTGGAAAATAATTTATTATGTTTGTCATTTTGTTAACAAAATAAATTAGTATTTCTAGAAAAGAGTTGAAACTGAAAGAGATTATGTGGTAGAATTCTATAAATCATAGTAATTTAACTCAGAGTTAGGATGCTGCAGAGAATATTGGTAAAATGTAGTCTTCTGACAATTCAGCCCTAAAGACGTGATTTGTCTTAATGTTTTTATTATTTAATGTCAGCAGAATTCAACTCTTGTTAACTGAAGCAGTATCAATCAAAATCAGCCTTGAACCTCAAGGCTGATTTTGTTTTGTGTTCTTGGTTAACCATAATCTGTTAAAATTTCATAATCAAGTTTAAATTTTGTTTTAAAGTTGGAAGGAACACCTTGGTGGTGGTTTAGTCGCTAAGTCATGTCTGACTCTTTGTAACCCCAGTAGTCTGCCAGGCTGCTCTCTGTCCATGGGGTTCTTCAGGCAAGAATACTGGAGTGGGTTGCCATTTCCTTCTCCAGGGGATCTTCCCAACCCAGGAATTGAACCCAGGTCTCCTGCATTGCAGACAGATTCTTTACCAACTGAGCTACAAGGGAAGCTCTAAGAACACCTTAGCTAGATGGTAAAATTAGCTGGGATAATTTTAAATTACACCATTGTTACATGTAACATCTTAAAGATCTTTTTATACGTTCAAAAGTTCTTCCCACCTTTACTTTGTTAAAAGACAGATTTTCTTTATAATAATTTCAGGCATCAGTTGTGACAAGATTATTTTTACAGTTTTCATGCGGACAATTGTTGGTAAAAGACAGTAAAGTAAAAACTTGTTGGGTGAACTCTTGGTTAATGCCATTGTTTCTTACAGGAAAAGATTTCTCAAAAAAAAAAAAGGCCTTTAGTGCAATTTCGTCTTGAATTTATATGTCTGGTATTTATATGCATTGGTTAATATGTCTTCCAGCTTTAAGGTTTTAAGTTAATACTGGCAAAGGTATACATCTTAGCACTTGTCTTTTCTTAGTATCTGGGGATTGGTTCCAGGAACCCAACAGATACCAAAATCTGAGGATGCTCAAGTCTGTGATCCAGAATGATGTCATAATTTACATATAGCCTGTGTACATACTCCCTTACACTTGTAAGTTACCTCTATAGACCACTTATAATACCTAATGCAATCTAAATGTTATGTAAATACCTGTAGAAACAATGCAAATAGTTGCTAGCATGCAACAAATTCAAGTTTTGCTTTGTGAAACTTTGTGGAATTTTTGTTTTTTTGATCTGCAGTTGGTTGAATCTGCCATACAGAACCTGTGGATAAGCCGAGTTGACTGTATAAGGCAATTACTCAGATTAGGTTAGTTTAGGCTAAGTTTACTGGATATGTATAGGAAAAAATGGAATGAAATGTTACAAGGCTATATATAGTAGGTTAAGGAAAGAGAAAGACAGTAACAGCAAGGGTCAGAAGCATCATTTTAAGATGGTTCCTCACTGGGCATCTAATTCAACTTCAGTCTTTCTGCATCTGGTATTAGAGAATGTATGAATAAGATTATGTCTTTAATATTCCCGTTAATGGTAATTTCTTAAGGGAGATCTTTTGGCTTGGCTTTTGATCATTTCATGATGACACAGACTTAAGCTTGTATCCCTCACGAGGAAATAATAGCAATTTAGCACAATGAATTTCTTTATTCTTTCAGAAAACTCTGAGACATTGAAGGATCCGTGTAGAAATTATTTTGATTTGTTTATTTACATAAAACAAATAATCTGATAAAGTTGGAATAGCAGTAGGACCCTGACACTGAATATATTTGCTACCCTGTACTGGTGTTTAATGTTCAACCCTTTACAGGAAAACTCAGAATAATAAGGCAGAAATATTTAGGATGTTACCGATAATACTTTTCTTGATCACTGTTTTATTAATTTAACTGAATTATAAATTAAAACTTTTGATTAGGTTGTAAATTTCAGGTACTGAATTTAAAGTTATCTTGATTGTGATGTCTTAAAGTCACAACAAATAAAGCATTTCCTAAGAACCATTAATATAATGAAGTTCTATTGTCTGCATAGAATAGAGATCAACTTTAAAACAGATCCTGGATTTTTATGTCACCTCAAAGCCTTTCATTTGCTAAATAAATTAACATTTTGGTGCTGTATATCATATTATGAATGTGTTATATATGTGTTTATTGAATCCAGTTCAGTTCAGTCGCTCAGTCGTGTCTGACTCTTTGTGATCTGGTGAACTGCAGCACGCCAGGCCTCCCTGTCCATCACCAATGTCCGGTGTCCATCCATATATGCAGTTATTTCACTAGATTTGTTTGATTGTCTGTTTTGGAGTTTCCCTGGTGGAATGTTTGCTGCGCCTACCTCTGCGTTTATACATTGGGACGGGCAGAAATGCTAGTTGGTTCAGGCTTTCTTTGGGAATCTTATCTCACTTCCCTCGAGTGTCAGTTCTACATTCGCTTGGAACACACAAAAGTGATTCATGGCACAAGTGCCAGGAATAGCATGAGAGCCACTTTTTAATGGCAAGTGAACTGATCTCTCGGTGTCCTTTTCTTAATGCTTGTCAGGGCTGCTGTTTACTGTGATAGGATGTTAAATTTCAGTTTCCTTTCCCACTCCAAAAAAAGAGGATATGGTGTTGGCTGACCACTCTTTAATATCTGCCAGCCCCACACCCTAGAGATTGGCAGTCTGTTATGATACCTTGAGGTGTACCCTTAATTCATTTGAAGGATCAAGAGGTAAGTTTCTTCCGATTTCTCCTGGTGGTAGAAAGGAGGGAATTGGCCAAGTATCTACATTAGAATGATGGAAATGAGGGGTAGGGATGGATGAGAGAGCCATTTTACTCCTCCAGAAAACTAGCAGAACTTGGACAGTATCTCAATAGTAGGGAATGCTGGGGAGGGGTTGAGTCAGAATTGACTACAGCTGTAGAACCAGTGCCAGTGGGTGAATGGAGGTGCTGCTGACTGGCTGGAGGAGTCAGCTGATTGGGGGCTGGCCAGAGGGATGGTGTTGAAGGTCACATTGTATGTGGAGAGAAGTTTGTTTTAAAATTGAACAATTGAACATCACTTGGGCTAGAAGTCATCGAAAAAGCAAGAGTTCCAGAAAAACATCTATCTCTGCTTTATTGACTAGACCAAAGCCTTTGACTGTGTGGATCACAATAAACTGTGGAAAATTCTGAAAGAGATGGGAATATCAGACCACCTGACTTGCCTTTTGAGAAACCTATATGCAGGTTAGGAAGCAACAGTTAGAACTGGACCTGGAACAACAGACTGGTTCCAGATAGGAAAAGGAGTACGTCAAGGCTGTATATTGTCACCCTGCTTATTTAACTTCTATGCAGAGTACATCATGAGAAACGCTGGGCTGGAAGAAGCACAAGCTGGAATCAAGATTGCCGGGAGAAATATAAGTAACCTCAGATATGCAGATGACACCACCCTTACGGCAGAAAATGGAGAGGAACTAAGAAGCCTCTTGATGAAAGTGAAAGAGGAGAGTGAAAAAGTTGGCTTAAAGCTCAACATTCAAGAACTAAGATCATGGCATCTGGTCCCTTCACTTCATCGTAAATAGATGGGTAAACAGTGTCAGACTTTATTTTTTTGGGCTCCAAAATCACTGCAGATGGTGACTGCAGCCGTGAAATTAAAAGATGCTTACTCCTTGGAAGAAAAGTTATGACCAACCTAGATAGCATATTGAAAAGCAGAGACATTACGTTGCTAACAAAGGTCCGTCTAGTCAAGGCTATGGTTTTTCCAGTAGACATGTATGGATGTGAGAGTTGGATTGTGAAGAAAGCTGAGCGCTGAAGAATTGATGCTTTTGAACTGTGGTGTTGGAGAAGACTCTTGAGAGTCCCTTGGACTGCAAGGAGATCCAACCAGTCCATTCTGAAGGAGATCGGCTCTGGGTGTTCTTTGGAAGGAATGATGCTAAAGCTGAAACTCCAGTACTTTGGCCACCTAATGTGAAGAGTTAACTCATTGGAAAAGACTCTGATGCTGGGAGGGATTGGGGGCAGGAGGAGAAGGGAACAACAGAGGATGAGATGGCTGGATGGCATCACCGACTCAGTGGACATGAGTTTGAGTGAACTCTGGGAGTTGGTGATGGACAAGGAGGCCTGGCGTGCTGTTATTCATGGGGTTGCAAAGAGTAGGACACGACTGAGCAGCTGAACTGAACTGAGAGAGGTTTTCATTGATCACAACTGTAGGAGGATGCTTTTGCCAGGCAGTGGATAGAGGCTAGTGATTCTGGTACACATCCTGTGATTTACAAGACAGTCTCCCTGTCCCTACCAGAACAAATAATTACCTGGCCCCAAATGTCAGTGCTGCTGAGATTGAGAAACATTGTTCTAGCCAAAGACAAGGAAGTTAACTCCTCTAAGCCTTGGTATCCTCACTTGTGAAGGGAGAATGATGACTCTACCTCAGGCTTGTTGGGATCCAGTAGGGCAAGATGTGTAAGACCCTGGCGTGAAAAAGCTGCTCCACAAATACAAATTTCCTTTACCTTGGTTGGTAAACAGATTTGAGGACATTACTTTTGACATTGATCTTTCTTCTAATTTCAAGGCTTCACATATTTTTTCTGTGAGATGAGTGGGATGCCTAGCAAACTGTAGCAGCTTTTATTATCTTAATGCTTTTCTCATAGTTTCTTCAAATTATGCTGTTTTTGACTCTGTTGGCTTGGAGTTTGAGTATTTCATGATTTGTTTCAATTAATAGGCAAAAATGTTAAAATCAGGATTAAAAGTTTTTAATCTAGGTTAAATTCATCTAGGTTAAATTCATTATTTCACTAGCTTTCAGAAATTCTACTGTTTGAAAGCAGTATTACTGTTCTTGGAAGTGCTGTGAGTTATTTGTTCCAGAAAATGGCAGGCCTCCTGTCTGGCATGTCCTTTTCATTTTTATCCAGTTACAAAATTTCAAGTAGCCTCCTCTTAGAAGTCAGCGATTTCTTTCAGATTTGGTTATTTAGGTTTGGATAGGTGACTTTCATTTGCTTGTCAGATATCTTTTTATTCTCTTTTGTTAAGCGTGGACATTACCACCAGCTCGTCCACACATGTTTGGGACAGGAAACATGTATTTTCAGTTCTAATGCAAGGGACCATTCTAATAGTCTCACTGTGTTTAATGTTTCTTTACGTGTATATAGTTGTGTGGCATTGTCATTTTTGAGGAATATTTTACTGGTATCTCTGTAGGAAAAATGGAAAAGGTAATGGCAACCCACTCCAGTGTTCTTGCCTGGAGAATCCCAGGGATGGCAGAGCCTGGTGGGCTGCCGTCTATGGGGTCGCACAGAGTTGGATACGACTGAAGTGATTTAGCAGCAGCAGCAGCTGTAGGAAAAGAAAACAGTTCTGTTTTCCTATACATTAATTTCCCCATCTGCCACAAGAGATTAATAAAGTAAAGGTGACTTTGTGGTAGCAAGTAATTCTCATTCAGCTTAAATCTTAAGATTCAAAGTTGGTAGCTTTTGATGCTATTGTATCTGACCACAAATTGCCAAAGGGGCTTTTATAGCTCCCTGCTGTACCTATAGCCATTTAAGTCAGGTAAGTACAGAGTGTGAAGAAGGCTGCAGTCATGTCTTTGATTTCATAAGTGATTGGTTTGCCATAGCCTGTAAAATTAAGTCCATCAGTTAACTACTGTGTGAAATGAATGTTATTTACATAGGAGCAAGGAGGAGAAGTAATCTACCGTTTGTCTGTAGATTTCAAGGAAAGCGATTCCTTTAAAAAAGGAGGACTGCAGTCTTTTTTTTAAACTCTGTTGTTACTGGTAAAATAATTGTTGTTAGCTGAAGGCTTTAAAAAACGGTAGTTGGATGTTTTATAATGTGTAGTTTTTCTTCGTAAAGTAATAATTCGAGTGTAATTAATACCTTCCTTGTGTGAGGAGGTGCTTTGAAACTGCAAGTATCCTGCATCTCATCGTACTTTTCACAGGCCAATTTTTGCCTCTGTTGGAGGCTCTTGCTGGCAGCAGTTAATACTGTGGTGATTATTTAATGATGATTTTCTGTTTCTTTTGTCACAGAGGAAGAAAACTTTACCCCTCTAGGTTTTTCTGGCTGGTCTAAGAATTAGAATGGCATGAGACAGATTAACAGGAGAAAATCAAATTTTAATTTGTATGTACAGGAGCCCCACAAACAGACTGCACATATATGAGAGGTTCAAAGACAGGAAAGTAGAATGAGATGAGTATGCCATTCTGAGCTAAGGAATGGGGTTAGGGGCCTGGGGCTTCCAAGGACTAGAGGATCATGTTTGGTAATTAGATATCTGCTTTGCCATATTGATAAAGCAACTTAATCTCTGGCTGTAACTCTTTTTCTGGGTAAAATCGCTAGTTCAGATTCTGTAGTAGATTGTCAAGTGTTGAGCAGTAGTATCCCTTGAGCATACTGGATCTCTTGCTTTACCTCAAAAAAACCCCACATGCCAAAGTGGTATATCTTGGGGAGACTTGTCCTGAACTCCTGTACTCTCCTCTCATTCCTTCTGTATTTGTTAATTGCAGTTCTGTGTTAAGAAAGAATTGATCTTTTCCCTCCATTTACTAATTGCCCAATTATTTATTTACATGGATCTGTGGATATTTATTTTTACCATACGAGTTAAAACATAATGCTTTGTTGCTCACATCATTCCAGCTTTGGTTATTGAGAACAATTATAAGTTTGCCTGCTGTGTCCTTTATACAATGCATCTATAATTTTGTGAGTACTAATTCACTTTCTGATACCACAGTTTCTAGGTACATCTCATGTTTTACCTGTTTGCCACAGCCATGGAATCAAACCATTTTTTGAAAGAAGGCAGATTCATTTTATTGGAGATTGGTATCTAGAAGCCAAGATCTGGGCCCGGGTGTGCTCAGTACTCTTGGGATGTTACTGTTTCTAGGTCCTCTCAGTAGACCGAGCTAGCTCACATATGTATAGTAACACGCATTTGTATAATAAACATACACTTTTATTTCCTTATCTATCAATATGTAAATGAAAATCACGAGTTCTTACTGATGCTGCCACTTCCCATCCCATACCTGAAGACTCATTTAGTTCCCCCACCCCCTGGCCAGCTTTTTTCCCCTTTAATTTCCTTCTCCAAAGGTAGGAACCCTGATTCTTACCCACAATATATTGACTTCTTTGTTTAGTCCTTGTGCACACACACAAAAGTAGTTTCAGAATTGCTAACCTTTCCTCCTGTGAGAAACATTAAATTTTTTTTTTCCTGGTAAGATGAAATAATTGTCTATATAGTTTTCATCCTTTTTTTCTTTTGTGTTTTTGTTGTCTCTAATTTTCTCTGTTTATGTTGTGTTTGTTAGCAAATTGAAGTTTCCTTAGTTTTATTTTTTCTTTTCCCCCTTTAAACCTTTACGATATAATGAAGTGTTAAAGAACGTATGTTCATGAAGAGTTGCAATTTTCTGAGTTTGTTGCCTTACTCAAAGTTCTGCGTATTTATGCCTTTTTGTTTTTGGTAGATGCAGGTCTAGTGGAGATGAACTCCCTCAATTTTTGTTTGTCTGGGGAAGTATTTCTCCTTCATATGTGAATGATAACTTTGCTGGCTAGAATACTCCTGAGGGACAGGTTTTATCTTTCAATATTTTGAGAATGTTACTCTACTCCCTCCTGACCTTTCTTTGCTGAGAAATCTGCAGGAAGCCTTAGGGGTTTTTTTGGTAGATTAGCATCCTTTTATTCCTGGCTGCCTTCAAAACACCTGGCTTTTGGCAATTTAATAAAGAGTGTCTTGGAGAAGGTCTTTTTGGATAGAGGTAATTAGGTGTTCTCTTAGTTTCATGGACTTGTATATCTGATTCCTTCTCCAGGCTTGGGAAGTTCTCAGCTATTATTTCTTTAAATAAACTGCTCCCTTCTCCCTCTCTTCTCTTGGGATGCCTATTATCCTAATGTTGCCCTTCCTGAAAGATTCTGATAGCTCTTACAGAATTTCCTTTTCTTTTAAAGTACCTTATTTCTCTTTCTCCTTCTCCTTGTTTCATTTCTAGGTTTTTGTCTTCAAGTTGGCTAATTCTCTCTTCCATATGATCTGCTCTATTTCCAGTGTTTTATAATTCATTCTTCGTCTTGTTTGTTGAGTTGTTCTTCAGCTCCAGAATTTCTCTTTGGTTCCTGTTTAGAGTTTTAGTTTCTTTGGTGTAAGGTGTTCCTTCCGTTCATTAATTTTATTCTTGAGCTCATTGAACTGCTTTGATTTTTCTCGTAGCTTGTTGGTATGTTGGGTGGAATCACCTTTTGTTGAATTGTGTAACTGTCTAGTGGTTGTAGATTGAAGGGCAGAGGCAAAGGTAGCTTTTCACTCTGATGTCTGAGAAATACATTTTTAAACTACAGTATAGCATTTTTCTTAGGTTTACAGTACTCTGTCTAAATCTGTTTTCCAAAGTTCCTTAGGCAAGTTCTTTTCTTCCCTACATACTTCTGTGTCACCCATTTGCAATAAAATTCGGTTCGTTTATTAACTGTTTGTGTTCTCTTTTAGTTTCTTTTTACATCCTGTCTGTTTTTAATTTTTAAACATTTTTTGAAGTAAATGGTGATTTTTATCCCTCTTCTATTTATCTGTAATGAAGATACGTTCATAAAAAGGACTGGATTTGATTAAAGTTAGGTACAGCTATCGTGTGCATTGACTCATAGCAGTTTATCTCAAAGGAACTGTGCTCTGGAAACAATTACCTTGTACTTGCTCATCTGGTTTCTTAGTTACAACTCTCATTTCTATATCTTCTACACTTGGGAAATTGCACTGTCTATGGTCCCATGACTATAAATGCTTGAAGTAAGTCCCCCAATTAATCTTTATTCAG